>JAUIMW010001735.1:0-11875 GCA_033557785.1 Enochrus cinctus
TAAAACAAGTTGTTTTCTGTCTAAAACTGTGTTTAATGAGAAAAATTCCATTTGGAAGTGATGTGCATTAAAGTGAGAGTTAAGTGAAAATTAAGTGAAATTTTGGTGTTTCTCCAAGGGCCAAACGCCCAAAAGGCGTCAGTTAGAGGATTTCTTCAGGCTCCAGGCGAAAATTACTTCGAAAAGGTAAGTCAGAAAGATTTTTATTTATTTTTTATTTCTCCGATTTAAATATCGAAGCTAGCGGTGATTTTCACTAAGTTCGCGGTATGCACCGATAAGTGGCGCTTTGCGTCAAAATGACAGCTGGTTGACAGTTGAGGTTATGTAACAAGGAAACAAATGACATTATTTTATAGGCGTTTAGTTGTTTTAAATAAATTTTGATAATTATTTGTCGAATAACTGGTTGATTTGTAGAAAATGCCTTATTTTCTACAAAAGATTTTAAATTCATCAACAAGCTTTTCAGCAGCATCTTTATTTGAACTAGCAGCCTCCCCATTCCGTTTCTCTATTCACTTACGAATGGTGATTTAAATTTTACTTGAACACACTGTATAAAACAGTTAAAAAATAATTGAAAATAATATGTGTAGAATTAATTTTTTTTTATTTATTTGAAAAAAATGCAAAACAATTAATTTTACACAAAAAAAGTAGATTAAAAAATACATGGTTTTTAATATATAAATACAAACAGAAATAATTTCATACAGCTATTTACTAATTTTTGATATAATTTGTAATTTTAGATTTTATTTAAAAAAAATATTTTTTTGTGAAGACGCCAAACATGCGTCGAAACGTAACTAAATAATTCAAAATTATAAATTTTGCCTTCCACGAAATAACCAAACAAATGTATCTTCAAAAACCTTGATTATATTCTTCGTTTCACTAAGTTTAACCAGCCAATAGAAATAACATAGTTTGCAGAACACCTGGAGGACATTCCATGTCTCCCAAATCTCCTGGTGGTTCTTGTTTTAATAGGTAAGGAAGTTTATATAAGAGTACATTGATAACAGTGCACCTGGAGGACATTCCATGTCCGCCAGACCCCCTGGTGAACCTTCTTTCATGGTGTTTTTATTCTACTTCAATAAAAGGATTTTTACTGATTTTTCCAAATAAAAGAAGGGTTCCCAAGGTGTCTGGAGAACATGGAAGTTGCTTCCCTAGTGGTCGTTTTGGGACTTAATCTTAAACTTAGTCGGTTGAGTTTGAATTTCGTTTTTGTTTGTGTATAATCATCTTTTTTTCTCTTTGTTTAGAGCTGTGTGATCTCTTGTAATTTTACATCAGAACATTTAGTATTTTATTGTTCTATAGTACTTTAATTAAAAAATCGTTTGTCTTTATTAACTCAACTTTGTTGTTTGGTCTTAAGCTTTAATTAGCTTTTGATATAGGGGTTGGTTTCCATTCAGAATCATCACAATCTGGACATATTATATACGTTCCATTAACACTTTTCATTTTATAACTTGTAGAACAACTTTTTTGTTTTGTATGTATTTTTATTTTGTTTCCTTCTTTCGGCTTTCGTATCCTTTAACTTTGCGACCACTCATTTAATTAATATATAGTCAATAATAGATTTTTCGTCAGAGTTCGGTGTTTGTCTTGTAAATTTGTGTATATTTTTGTGTTTGTAGATAGTGTGATTTCCAAGAACATTCTGCGAGTCTGTTTTCCTTTTTCTTGCCTGTCACTCTCGTTAAATCTTTCCAGAATTTAAGAAAGGCACCTGGAGAGTATTTCATGTCCCCAAGACCCCCTAGTGGTCATTCTTTTGTATTGTTTTTCATCCTGTTCCAATACAGGGATGTTTCCTAACGTTAGACAATAAAGGAAGGGCCACCAGGGGGTCTGGGGGACATGGAATGCCCTTCAGGTACTCGGAAAGCTATACCTTTCTAATCAGTTGGTTAAACTTGGACAAATGGAGACTATTATCAGAATGTTTACACAAAATTAAAAGTACTTTCTTTCAATATTAAACTAAAATTGATTTAAAAACAATGTAAGAGGAATCACCAGGGGATTTGGGGAAATTGAATGTCCTCCAGGTACTCCATTATCTACATACTTCTTATTAGTGCTTAAATATCGTGATTACTTCTTGAAGACGAACTATTTGACAATAAAAACTGAAGCACATTGAAGGCAAAGTACCTGGAGGGCATTCCATGTTCCACAGACCCCTGGAGGCCATTCTTTCATTTAAAAAATCAGTGAACATTCCTTTGTTGTAGTAGAATAGAAACAACATGAAAGAAGGGCCACCAGGGGGGCTGGGGAACATGGAATGTCCTCCAGGTATTACTATACTTATTCAAAAAGATATCTAATCTTGAATGTTTTTCTTTCTTTTAGAACCCTCTCCTAAAATGCTCCATCACATAGTCTTTAAATAAGTTAACTCTCCTCTTCGCCACAGCTGTGTTTGGATGCCATTTTTGGACAATGTGTTCTACATTTTCCCAATGGTGATATAATTCTTTAATTTCCTTAGTTGAAATGTTTTCCTCTTCCCCTGAAGACACATCTTCAATCACTTCCTGCTGTTCTCTCTGTAGTTCTTCAGTTGTCAACTCTTTCATCTTTAATCAACTCTTCCACATCATCACTGTCTACATCCAAACCCTCCAGGGACACAATTTCATTCACTACAACAGCTTCCGTGGCAGTGTCTTCTAAGTCTTTCAGTGATACACAGTCTGGCCATAGATTCTCCAGGAGGATTTCAGTGTCCTCAAAAAAACTTCATCTCAGGCTTTGTCTATTATTCTCAAGCAATGGAGGATATTAAAATAGTTTTTCTGTATTCTGTATCAGAGGTCACTTGGAAACATCTTTGAAACAGTGCTTTTGTATAAAAATTTTTCAACTTTGAAATGAGCTGCTAATCCACGGGCTGGATGAGTGGAGTGGTGTTAGGGTGCAAAAATCTCACTTGAGTGAAACTGTATTCACCAGTCATATCTTCCTCCTTTCACACTTGGGGCAAACACTTCATACATCCACTTGGTGAAAAACTGTCTTGTTACCCAAGCTTTAAGATTAGGATTTTCTGAGTGGTACACTAGTAGATGTTTTATTTTGAGGCCATCACACAGCAAGAGGGTAAGTCTGTCTTTCATAGGCTTATGTCTGGCAATGATTTCTCCTCTTTTGGGATGTAGCTCCTCCCTGGCATCTTTTTCCAAAAGAGGCCAGTCTCATCACAATTGAAAACTTGGTTAGAAGAAAATGCCTTATTTTCTACAAAGATTTTAAATTCATCAACAAGCTTTTCAGCAGCATCTTTATTTGAACGAGCAGCCTCCCCATTCTGTTTGCAAGAATCACTCTCTATTTTTGGACCCATAAGAACAGTATTATTATTAAAAAAAAAGATAGCACAAAGGGTAGTGGATACATACAAGGCTGTGCACGTGTTGAAGTAAACAGACTACGTTTGAAAAGCGCGGGGATCTCCCGAAGTTGATCTGAAGCGGCCAGCACAGCGAGGAGTGGGGGGTGGCCGGTGCGGTGCGTACGAATGGCGATTTAAATTTTACTTAAACATACTGTATAAAACAATTAAAAAATAATTGAAAATAATATATGTAGAATTTAAATGTATTTTATTTATTTGAAAAAAAATGTAAAACAAATAATTTTTCACAAAAATAAGTTGATTCAAAAATATATGGTTTTTAATATAGAAATACAAACAGAAATAATTTCATACAGCTATTTACTAATTTTTGCTATAATTTGTAATTTTAGATTTTAATTAAAAAAAAAATTCTGGTGAAGACGCCAAACATGCGTCGAAACGTAAATAAATAATTCAAAATTATTGAATGATTACATTCTTCGTTTCACTAAGTTTAACCAGCCGATAAAAACAACGCAGTTTGCATAACACCTGGAGGACATTCCATGTCACCCAAATATGTATTCGAATAGAGTAAAAAACAGTACGAAACGATGTGTCACAGATCTAGGGGACATGGTGAGTCCTTTAGACACATTACTATATACATACTTATACAATACGTTCAAAAACTTAGATCACACTCTTTATGAACCAATAAAAATAACGTGGATTGCAGAATACCATGTAACTAACCTCTTGGAATTTCTTATTTTATTGTTAAAAATCAACTTTTGCATGTTTTAACAATCACGTGGATTGCCGAGTATCTGAAGAACATTCCATGTCCCCCAGACCCCCTGGTGGTTCCTCTTTTATTGTTAAAATTCATTAAACATCTCTTTGTTAGAATGAAGTAAAAACAATATAGAAAGGAACCACCAGGAGGTTTGGGAGACATGGAATGTCCTCCAGGTACTCGACTATCTCTTGTTACGTTTTTCTTGTTGAATGTTAAAACATACAAAATAAGTTTTGAAAATGTTTAAATGTAAATTAAAAGTACGTACACCGCTTAGTACCTGGAGGACATTCCATGTCCCCAGACTCCCTGGTGGTCCCTTTTTATACTGTTTTTACTTCGTTCTAATAAAGTCTGGGGGACATGGAATGTCATCCAGGTATACGGGTATCTACGTACTTTTAATTCATATTTGAAAATTTTGAAATTTATTTTAATTATCATGAAATTTCGTCTTTAAATGAATAGAAAACAGTCCTCAAATTACATCAAATTAATTTTTTTATTTGATAATTTATATTAAAATATGTAGTATGAATTAAGATTTATGAAGAATAGGATAATATTTAATAGAATTTAATACATGGCTATTAAAAAAAAATTATTAAAAAATGTATTTTAATTTTTTTTAAATAATTCCATGAAAATAATAGAATACAGCTGATTAAACCTGAAACTCTTTAATATGAAAAATTGATCAGCAAATTTATTTAAAATTAAATGAATTTTCTGATTTATTAATTTTTCACATTTCTGTGATGATGTGTGGTGACCACAACAGACAATATATCATTTTTGTTTTAATCTTCTTCACATTTCTACCCAGGAATGTGTTAGTTCACCTTACCAAAAATATACCTTTACATAAAAAATTGAATGATTTCGAAAATTAAATATTTAATTTATTTTTAATGTGTTCTGTTACAAACCAAATTAATATAAACTTTCCTTTTTTAAATCCATTTATATTTATATTTAAAAATCAGCCAACATCCCTGTATTCGAATGAAAAAAAAAATACAAAAAAATATTTGTAAATATGTTCAAAAACCTTGACAAAACTTTTCATTTCACTAAGTTTATCCAGATAATAAAAAGAATGTAGTTTGCAGAACACCTGGAGGATATTCCATGTCTTCTGGTTAAAAATCATCGAACATGTATTAGGAAACCTACATACTCTAAATTTATACATACTCTTAATTATGTTCAAAATGTTCCCCAGGCCCTCTTCCTTTGTATTATTTTTACCCTATTCAAATACATGGGTTGTTAAGAATAAAAGAAGGACCACAAGGGAGTCTGGGAGACATGGAATGTCCTCCAGGTACTTTGCTTTCAACTTACTTTAGATTTAATCATCATAGTTCGTCTTCGAGTAGTAGTGACGATATTTAAGCACTAATATGAAGTACGTAGATAATGGAGCTGGTGGTCTATCGTTTTATATTGTTTTTACTTCTTCTAATAAAGAGATGTTTTTTAATTTTTAACAATGAAAGAAAAACCACCAGCCAATAAAAAATAACGTAGTTACATTTTGTTAAAAATCAGCAATCACCCTTGTATTCGAATAAAGTAAAAAACAGTACAAAAGAAGGTACACTAGAAAGTCAGAAGATATGAAATATTCTCCAGGCATACTGTTGCCTACGTAGTTCTAATTGTGTTCAAAAATCTTGCACAACAACCTTTATTGCCCTAATAAAAATAACATAATATCTAGAGGACATTCCTATACTCGAGACCCTCATCACATAAAATATGTTATTTTTTTTGTACATTTGAAACATTTTTATTGAATACCAAAACATTCTTTTAAAAAACGTAGTTTTCAGAATACGTAGAGAACACTCGTGCCCCCAGATCTCTGAAGGTCATTCTTTTATTGTTAAAAATCAAAATGTATTCGAATAAATAAAAAATTGCTATCTATGTACTTCTAATTATGTTGAAAATTCTTGATTTGACTTCATTTCACTAAGACTTGTTATTAAAGACGTGGATTAACTCGTTTATCCCCAGTGTAAAATTTACTTTCAGGTTAAACGTCAAATTCGATTACTATAAAACCCAGTTAAATTTATCCTTGGAATAAATCGACCAAGTAAACTAACTTTAGAAAATCGACAGGATAAAATTTAACCTCCGCGGTAAACTATCTTTTTTTTACGTTGTTTGATGTTATAGCGAACGTACGACTTCACTTTGGTTCCAAGTAAAGATTACTAAGTTTAATCAGCCAATGAACATGTTTGCAAAATACCTCAAGGATATTGCAAACAACCAAGACCCCTGATTCCTCTATTGTTAAAAATCAGCAAACACCCATGTATTAGTTTAGTTGTTGTTAGTTTAATGTTTTTCCAATATTTTTAACTTATATGTACCATAATTATAATATTAATAATGTCATTAGTGAAGTTACTAACATAGGTAGTATCTGTAGAGATACCGGGAACACATGACTTCTATTATGCAACTTCTCTCTTATACAACTTACTTAGAGCCTCGTCGACCTTCTTAGAAATTTGATTTTGCTATAGATAGCCGAGTACCTAGAGACCCCCTGGTGGTCCCTTTCAATATTGTTTTATTAAAGAGATGTTTAATGTTAAGTTTAAAACTTTGCATGTTTTAACAATTAATATAAAAAACGAAATAGGCAGAGTAGGTAAATAACCGAATACCTGAAGGACATTCCAGGTACTAGGCGATCTACATAATCTTAATTTATTCTTAAAAATCTTAAAAAACCTTTTCGTGTGTTTAACAATGAACAAGAAAAACATAAGAAGCAAAGAACGTAGAAAGCCGAGTACCTGCTGGACATTCCATGTCTCCCAGACCCCTGGTGGTTCCTTTCTATCCTGTTTTTATTTCCTTCTAATAAAGAGATGTTTAATGATTTTTAACAATAAAAGGAGGGCCACCAAGGGGACATGGAATGTCCTCCAGGTACTCGACTATCTACATAATCTTAATTTATTCTTAAAAATCTTGAAAAATCTTGTCGTAAGTTTAACAATGAACAAGAAAAACATAAGAAGCAGAGAAGAATCAATCAATATGTAGAGCATAGTATACCAAATACCTGGAGGACATATCATGTCCCCCAGACCCCCTGGTGGTTCCTTTCTATCCTGTTTTTATTTCCTTCTAATAAAGAGATGTTTAATGATTTTTAACAACGAAAGAAGGGCCACCAGGGGGTCTGGGGGACATGGAATGTCCTCCAGGTACTCGACTGCCTACGTATGCTTAATTTATTTTTAAAAATCTTGTCGCGTGTTTAATAATTAACAAGAAAAACATAAGAAGCAGAGAACGTAGATAACCGAGTACATGGAGGACATTTCATGTCTCCCAGACTCCCTGGTGGCCCTTTTTTCAAGTTATTATTATTCTACTTCAATAATGGAATGTTTACTGATTTTTCAAAATAAAAGAAGGACACCAGGAGGTTTGGGGGGGACATAGAATGTCCTCCAGGTATTTTATTATCTACGTATTTCATATTAGTGTTTAAATATCGTCACCACTCCTCGAAGACGAATTATTTGATAATAAAAACTAAATTTCGTTGAATGCAGAGTATCTGGAGAACATTCCATGTCCCCCAGACCTCCTGGTGGCCCTTCTATCATGTTGTTTTTTATTCTACTTCAACCTAGGAATGTTTATTGATTTTTCAAAATAAAAGAAGGACCACCAGGGGGTCGGGAGCGCATGGAATGTCCTCCAGGTACTAGTCAATCTACGTACTCTTAATAAATATTTAAAAATTTTGCAATGTTTAACAATCAATATGAAAAACAGAATGCATAGATAGCCGAATGCCTGGAGGACATTCCATGTCCCCCAGACCCCTTGGTGGTCCTTTTCTACATTGTTTTTATTTCTACTAATAAAGGGATGTTTCTTCACAAAAAAAAATGAAAATTTTTGTTGTGAGTAACTTCAAAACTACAAAAAAGTACAAAAAAGGTGCATTCACTGAATTAAAAATTCTGCATTTCACAAAGTTTAAACCAATCGATAAAAGAACATAGTTTTTAGACCACCTGGTTCCATGTCTCCCAGACTCCTTTGTGGTCCTTCTTTTATTGTTAACAATCCATGTATTTGAATAGGGTAAAAATAATACAAAGGAAGAGGGTCTGGGGGACATTCTGAACATAATTAGGAGTATGTAGGCAGCTATGTACCTAGAGGACATTTCTTAGTGCACAACCTTTTGTATTATTTTTTACATTATTCAATTCGGGCATTTTCGCTGATGTCGAGGGGACATGGAATGCAAAATGTTTAAATATAAATTTAGAGTATGTAGATCGCCTAATACATGGAGGACATTCTGTGTCTCTCAGATCTCCTGGTGTACCTCTTTTTTTACTGTATTCGATTACATAGATGTTCGATCATTCTTAACCAGAAGACATGGAATATCCTCCAGGTGTTCTGCAAACTACATTCTTTTTATTATCTGGATAAACTTAGAGAAATGAAAAGTTTTGTTGAGGTTTTTGAACATATTTACAAGTACATTCCATGTCCTCTAGGTTCTTTGGTGCTCCTTCTTTTGTATTTTTTTTTATTCGAATACAGGGATGTTGGCTGATTTTTAAATATAAATTTAAATGGAAAAAAAAGTTTATATAAATTTGGTTTGTAAAAATAAATTAAATATTTAATCCTTTAAGTCCTTGAACATTCCAGACCTCCTGGTGGCCCTAATTTTATTTGGCAAAATCAGTAAATATTCCTTTGTTGAATAGAATAAAAAAACAACATGAAAGAAGGGCCACCAGAGAGTCTGGGGGACATGGACGTACTGTCTACATATTCTGTTCGTTTCATTTTCATGCTGATTGTTGAACCATGCGAAAAAAGTTGCCCTCCAGGTACTCTATTATCTATGTACTTTATGATAAAATCTAAAGTAAGTTGAAAGCAGAGTACCTGGAGGACGGTCCATGTCCCCCAAACCCCCAGGTGGCCCTTCTTTCACGTTGTTTTTTATTCAACTTCAACAATGGAATGTTTACTGATTATTCAAAATAAAAAAAGGACACCAGGGGGTCTGGGGGACATGGAATGTCCTCCAGGTACTCCATTATCTACGTACATTGTATTAGTGCTTAAATATCGTCACTACTCCTCGAAGACCAACTATATGTTGATAAAATCAAAACTAAGTTGAAAGTAGAGTATCTGGAGGACATTCCCTAGTGGTCCCTTTTTATACTGAACTCTTTACTTCGTTCTAATAAAGAGATGTTTAATGATTTTCAACAACGAAAGAAGGACCACCAGGGGGTCTGGGGGACATGGAATGTCCTCCAGGTATTAAGCAATCTACGTACTTTTAATTTACTTTCAAACATTTTCAAAACTAATGTTTTAACATTCAACAAGAAAAACGTAACAAGAGATAGTTGAGTACCTAGAGGACATTCCATGTCCCCCAGACTCCCTGGTGGTCTCTTTTTATACTGTTTTTACTTTGTTTTAATAAAGAGTGTGTTTTTCAATAACGAAAGAAGGACCACCAGGGGGTCTAGGGGACATGGAATGTCCTCCAGGAACTCGGCTATCCACGTACTCAGATTGTAGCTTGTTTCATGATGATTATTAAAATATACAAAAAGAATTTTCGGCGATCTACGTACTCTGAAATTTCTTTTTGTATATTTTAATAATCATCATGAAACAAGCTACAACCTGAGTTCGTGGATAGCCGAGTTCCTGGAGGACATTCCATGTTCCCCAGACCCCCTGGTGGTCCTTCTTTCGTTGTTGAAAATCATTAAACATTTCTTTATTAGAACGAAGTAAAAACAGTATAAAAAGGGACCACCAGGGGGTCTGGGGGACATGGAATGTCCTCCAGGTGTTCCGGCGATTTACGTACTCTTAAATTCTTGAAAATTCTTTTTGTATATTTTAATAATCATCATGAAACAAGCTACAATCAAAGTATGTAGATAGCCGAGTTCCTGGAGGATACCCATGTCCTCCAGACTCCCTGGTGGTCCCTTTCTATATTGTTTTTACTTTATTCTAACAAAGAGATGTTTGATGATTTCTAACAATTGAAAGAAGGACCACGAGGGGGTCTGGGGGACATGGAATGTCCTCCACGTGTTCGAGTATCTATGTACCTTAAAATTTATATTTGAAAATTTTGAAATTTATTTTAATTATCATGAAATCTCGTCTTTAAATGAATAGAAAAAAGTCCTCTGTTAAAATACAAAAAAAAAAATTAAATTGATAGAATAAATTACATCAAATTATTATTAAAATAAAATACGTAGTATGAATTAAGATTTACAAATAAGAATATTTAATAGTATTTAATATATAATTATTTTTTTATGTGTTTGAATAAAAAATTGCATTAGATAATGTATTTTTTGTCTTCCAGACTCTTTGTGATCATCAGGAGTACATTCCACGTTCCCCAGACAGAAATAAGTAAAAATATTATACTGTATTTTATTCATATTAGTACTTGATTTAATTTAAAAAAATACCCAACCCCTGGTGCCATCAAGTTTCTTTTATTGTTATCATTCATTAAACATCTCTTTGTTAGAATGAAATAAAAACAATATAGGAAGGGACCACTAGGGGATTTGGGGAACATGGAATGCCCTCCAGGTACTCGACTATCTCCGATTACGTTTTTCTTGTTGAATGTTAAAACATGCAAAATAAGTTTTGAAAATGTTTAAATGTAAATTAAAAGTACGTACATCGCTTAGTACCTGGAGGACATTCCATGTCCCCCAGACCCCCGGTGGTCCCTTTTTATATTGTTTTTACTTCGTTCTAAGAAAGAGATATTTAATGATTTTTAACAATTGAAAGAAGGACCACCAGGGTATCCGGGGAGCATGGAATGTCTTCCAGGAATTCGGGTATCTACGTACTTTTAATTCATATTTGAAAATTTTGAAATTTATTTTATTTATCATGTTAAAATACAAAAAAAATATATTAAATTGATAATTAATAATTTATTTTAAAATTCGTAGTATGAATTAAGATTAATAAAAATGAATAATATTTAATAGAAAAAATTAAAATTTTTTTTTTAAATAATTCCATAAAATAATACAATACAGCTGATTAAACCTGACATTTAAAATTAAATGAATTTTCTAATTTACCAATTTTTACATTTCTGGAAAGTTTTGTGGTGACCACGACAGATAATATATCACTTTAGTTTTAATCTTCTTCACATTTCTACCCAGCAATGTGTTAGTATTCACATCATCAAAAATATACTTTTACATAAAAAATTAAATGACTTTGAAAATTAAATATTTAATTTATTTTTAATGTATTCTGTTACAAACCAAATTTATATAAACTTTCCTTTTTTTCCATTTAAATTTATATTTAAAAATCAACCAACATCTGGAGGACTTCCATGTTCCCCAAACCCCCAGGTGGCCCTTCTTTCACGTTGTTTTTTATTCAACTTCAAAACAAAATATATTTTTTCAAAATAAAAAAAAGGACATGAAATGTGCTCCTTTCTATTGGGTTGTTCGGAAAGTAATTTCGTTTTTTTTTCCCAACAGATAGAGCTAATCATATTTTACAGCCAGCTTCACACTTTGCGTCGCATACAAGTTATATATTTTTTGAGGTGGTATAGTAAGGCTTGTTTGTTAAAAATTTGGTGA
>JAUIMW010001736.1:0-11874 GCA_033557785.1 Enochrus cinctus
CTACCTAACTACTTTTTGTTCGCTTTAATTTTAAACGTAAATACTCTGCGAGCACAATGAAATTTATAATTTAATACAATTTGTATACCGTCTGTCCATTTTTAGACCAACTCAAATAGAGATAAATTAAAGTAAGTCTACTGAGCAGTGTGTATTACAGCATCTTCTCTAAATAACAATAAAAGTTTCTACTCGAAATTCACTTTCATTCGTCAGTTTATAGATTACTCTGAAAATGTACATGTATGTTCGAAACCGATAAGTAAGTAAACCTTACAAATATTTCTAGGAAAACAGTTTTATTTCAATAAAACTTTTTCTAAGAGAAATTTAGATTTATAATATCTTAGTTTGTAATTTTTAACTATACTTGCATTTTTAATTAAAAAAAAATGTTAAATGATGTGGCCCTTTTGTCTTATTAATTAGTAAAACCATTATTTTTATCAAGTGTATAAGCTTAAACAAACGAAATGTTTTCAAAATATTTAGATATCAATTAGAGACTCTACCATAGATGTTTGCTGCTGCTTGCCTATGTATGAACATTCTAAAAAACTAATATAAATAGCAGCGATCCTGATGTAAAAGTACAACACAAACAAAAGATAACAGGAAGTCTGAGGGACATGGAATGTCCTCCAGGTATACTACTCCCTACAAACTTCTAATTTTTTTAAATTTTGATAACTCTCTCCATTTATCTAATTGACATTCAACTAGAAAATACAGAGTAATAACTGAAGGACATTCTAAATTTTGCAGACTCTTTGGTAGTTAATATTTTGTTGTTTAAAATAGTTGAACCTCAAGATATTACAATAAAGTAGAACAACGTAAAAGAAGTACACTAGGGAAAACTCTGATGTCATCAGAGAACATGGAATGCCCTCCAGAAGCTCTACATTAAACGTATTTCTAAATGATACATGAAAGCGTTAACATTACTTTAAATTATGTTAGATGGTTTAAATTGAACCAATAACAAACATAAAATGAGGACATCAAACGATCTGGAAGACATGAAATATCATCCAGGTCTACTACCATCAACATATTTCTAAATAATATTT
The DNA here is from genome assembly GCA_033557785.1 of Enochrus cinctus. Classification (NCBI taxonomy): domain Eukaryota; kingdom Metazoa; phylum Arthropoda; class Insecta; order Coleoptera; family Hydrophilidae; genus Enochrus; species Enochrus cinctus. The sequence continues at coordinate 1,074 of JAUIMW010001736.1, forward strand.
AAAATTGTTAAAAACATTTTTAATTATTTAAAGTGGTATAAATTGAATCAATCAAAAAGAGAACTTTTTTTTTCGAATGCCTGGAGGACATTCCATGTCCCCCAAACCCCCTAGTGCTCCTTTTACTGTTGGAAATCAGTAAACATCGCTTCATTGCAATAAAGTAAAAAACAACGTGAAAGTAAGACACCAGGAGGTCTGGGAGACATGGAATTTCCTCCAGGTACACTGCACTCAAAGTATTTCTAAATAATTTATAAAAGTGTTAATTACACTCTTAATTATTTGTAAGGGTTTAAGATGAATCAATCAAAAAGAAATTAAAGATTTTCGAATACCTGGAGGGCATTCCATGTCCCCCAGACCCCTTTGTACTCCATCTTTTATTGTTGGAAATCAGTAAACATCTCTTTGTTGCAATAAAGAAAGAAACAACGTGAAAGTAAGACACCAGGAGATCTGGGGAACATGGAATGTCCTCCAGAGATAAGGCATTCAACATATTTCTATTATATTATCTATTATATTTTTATGAGAGTTGATTACACTCTTAATTATTTTTTAATTACTAAAAAAGAGAACGCAGATTTTCGAATACCTGGACATTCTATGCTCCATTTTTTACTGATGGAAATCAGTAAACGTCCCTTCGTTGCAATAGAGTTAGAAACAACGTGAGGGTTTGGGGGACATGGAATGTCCTCCAGGTACACTGCCATTAGCGTTAATTAATAATAATTTTTAACACTGTACAAAAAGTAGTATCAATTTACTCCTTTTTACACTTCCTTACTCCTCTTGGTTTAGTATAAATATATCTTTAAATATCTATCAAAATTATGTTGATGATAGGGACTTTCCAGAGAGTGCACCTGGGGTACATTCCATGTCCCCCAGACCCCCTGGTGGTCCTTCTTTTATTTAGAAAAATCAGTAAATATCCCTTTGTTGAGAAAAAAATAAAAACTGCACGAAAGAAAAACACCAGGAGGTCTGGAATGTCCTCCAGGTGCATTACTATCAAGGTACCCCCACCTAAACTTCTTTACTTCTCTTGTTTACTATCTTCGAGTGATTAAACTCAAACAAATAAAATATTTAAAAGATCTTTAAGTAAGTTGATGACTGTGAACCTGAAGGACATTTATTGAAGTTTAAAATTAATATAAATCCCTCTAATCAAGTAGAATACAAAACAACATAAAGAAGAACTACCAGGGAGTCTGCGGGACATGGAATGTCCCCCAAGTATTCAGCAAATTAAGTTTTTTTGTATTCGTTGGTTTAACTAATGTAAATTAAGAATACTAATAACAATTTTAGGTAAACTAGAAATACGTAGAAGACGATGCATCTGGAGAACATTCCATGTCTCCCAGATCTCCAGGTGTCTTTTTTTTTTGTTATTTTTATTTTACTTCAACAAAGAGATGTTTCCTGATTTTTCCAAATAAAAAAAGAACCACCCTGGAGGACATGGAATACCTTCAAAGTACACTACTATTAACGTACTCTAAATAGTATTCAAAAATCCTGATAACTCTCTTCATTTGTCTAAGTTTAACAACTTAATGAATCCCTAGAGAAAATAGCATGTTCCTTAGACCACTTAATTATTCTTATTTGGTGTTGTTTTTATTCTTTTGTAATATAGAGGTGTTTACTGATTTTTAAAATTAATCTGAGATTAACCAATCCATAAATATATTGCATAGTACCTAGAGGACATTCCATGTTTATTAGTACTGCTAATTTTGTTTAAATATCTTGATAACACTCTTTATTTCTTTATGATTGAACACAATGTCATTATGTTTATAAAACAGTAAAAATTATTTTACTGAAATACAACAAAAAAAAAGAATACCAGGTGGTCTATGTATAGATAACAGTATATTCTTTTTGTTATTTTTATTAGAGCAAATAATAGAGTAGAAATAAGATTACAATAAGACATCAGGATCTTTGTTTCTCTCAGATTAAACACCTAGTAAGTAGAATATAGTTTACAGAGCACCTGGAGAACATTCCATGTTCCCCAGATCGTCTGAATGTTCTTCTTTCGCATTGTTTTTATTGTACTTCAACAAAAGGATATTTACTGATTTTATCAAATAAAAAAGGGGCCACCAAAGGGTCTAGGGACATGGAACGTCCTCTAGGTGTACTACCATCAACAAATAGTGGCCCTTCTTTTATTTGGAAAAATCAGTAAACATTCCTTTGTTGAAGTAGAATAAAAACAACATGAAAGAAGGGCCACCAGGAGGTCTGGGGGACATGGAATATCCTCCAGGTGTACTGTTATCGATGTACTTCTACTTACACATCTTCACTTCTCTTGGTTTAGTATTAAAAATATCTTCAAATATCAATCTGAAGAACGTTGATGGCAGTGCGCCTGGAGGACATTCCATGTCCCCCAGACTCTCTGGTGTCCATTTTTTGTATTGTTTACTGATTTTTTTAAAATAACAGGAGAGCCACCAGGGGGTCTGGGGGACATGGAATGTCCTCTAGGCACACTACTATATATGTACTCCAAATTGTCTCCAAAAATCCTGATAACACCCTTCATTTGTCTAAGTTAAACAACCTAATGAACCCTTAGAGAACATAGCACGTACCTTAAACCACCTAATTTTGTCGAAACACCTTGATAACACTCTTTATTTCTCTATGGTTGGCCAACTAATAATAGTTTATAGAGTACTTGAAGGACATTCCTTGTCCCTTAGACGTATTTATTAGTTACTTACACTTAAACATAATTGGGAGTGCATAGCTAGCAATGGTAGTTTTTTTATTGTTTTCATGAAGCAGTTAACATGCCAGGTCATCTGAGTATAGATGTCAGTATATTTTAATTTTTGTTGTTTTTATTAGACTAAATAATAGAGTAAAAATAACATTAAACTAGGACACCAAGGGATTTGGGAGACATGAAATATCCTCCAAGTGTATTATTATCTACGTACTCTTAATTGTGCTGTGATATCTTAATAGCACTTTCTATTTCTCTCAAATTAATCACCTAGTAAGTAAAATGTAGATCGCTGAACACCTGGAGAATATTCATGTCCCCCCGACCCTCTGATGACCCTTCTTTTATTTAGAAAAATCAGTTAACATCCCTTTGCTGAAGTAGGGGGTCTGGGAGACATGGAATGCCCTCCAGGTGTTCTGCTATCAGGGTACTCCCACTTATACTTCTCTTGATTACTAATTACCTTTGAGTGATTAATTTAAACAAACTCAAACAAATAAAAGTTTTAAAGGTATCTCAAAATATCAATCAGAAGTATATAAGCAGTGCAGAAGTACGTTGAATGCAGTATACCTGGAGGACATTCCATGTCCCCCAGACCCCCTGGTGTCCTACTTTTACTTTGTTTTTTACTCTATAACAACGAAGAGATGTTTACTATTTTCCAAAAGTAAAAGATAGAGCATCAGGGAGTCTGGGAGTTATAAAATATCCTCCAGGTATTCGAAAATCTATGTTTTCTTTTTGATTTATTCAATTTAAACCATCTAAAATAATTAAGAGTAATAACAAAACTTTCATATATCATTAAGAAATACCTCAGTGCACCTGGAGGATATTTCATGTCCCCCAGACCCTCTGGTGTCCTTCTTTTGTATTGTTTTTATTCAACTTCAACAAAGAGATGTTTACTGATTTTTTTCAAACGAAAGAAGGACTATCAGGGTGTCTGGGGGACATGGAATGTTCTCCAGGTGTACTGCTATCTACGTACTCCCACTTACACTTCTTTACTTCTCTTGGTTACAAATTATTTTCGATGGATTAAACTTAAACAAACCCAAGCAAATAAAAGCGTTAAATATATCTTTAAATATCAATCAGAAGTAATTTAAAGACAGTGCACCTGGAGGACATTCCATGTCTCCCAGACCCCCTGGTGTCCTTCTTTTGTGTTGTTTTTATTCTAGTTCAACAAAGTGATGTTTACTGATTTTTTCTAAACGATAGAAGGATCACCAGGGAGGTCTGGGGGACATGGAATGTCCTCTAGGTGTACTGCCATTCACGTACTTCCACTTACACTTTTTTACTTATCTTGGTTACTAATTATCTTTCAGTAATTAAACTTAAACAAACTCAGACAAATAAAAGTGTTAAAGAGATCTTAAAATATCAATCAGAAATACATTGATTGCAGTGCACCTGGAGGACATTCCATGTCCCCCAGACTCCCTGGTGTCCTTCTTTCGTGTTGTTTTTATTTTAGTTCAACAAAGTGATGTTTACTGATTTTTTCCAAACGAAAGAAGAACCACCAGGTGGTCTGGAGGACATGGAATATCCTCCAGGTACTCCAAAATCTACATTCTCTTTTTGATTGATTCAACTTAAACCATCTAAAATATCAATACATTCATACAGCAATAAGAAATACTATGAATTCAGTGCACCTGAAGGACATTCCATGTTCCCAAGAGGTCTTTCTGGTGTCCTTTTTTGTGTTTTTTATTCTATTTCAACAAAGGGATGTTTCCTGATTTTTTCAAATAAAAGTATGACAACTAGGGAGTTTGGAGGACATTCCATGTCCTCCAAGTGCACTGCCATCAACGTTAAAGATATTTTTAAGGGTTTGGGAAACATCAAACCTGGTCCTTCAGATGCACTGCTATCAATTTACTCTTTCTTACACTTCCTTACTTCCCTCACCTGGGAGTCTAAGCGTCATGGAATGTCCTCCAGGTATTCGAAAATCTACATTCTCTTTTTGATTGATTCAACTTAAACCATCTAAAATTATTAAGAGAAATATTAATGCTTTTATATATCATTAAGAAATACGTTGAATGCAGTGCATCTGGAGGACATTCCATATCCCCAGACCCCCTGATGTCCTTCTTTCGTGTTGTTTTTATTCTAGTTCAACAAAGAGATGTTAACTGTTTTTTTTTTCAAATGAAATAAGGACCACGGGGTCTGCTATCCACGTACTCCCACTTACACTTCTTTACTTATCTTGGTTACTAATTATTTTCGAGTGAATAAATCTACCTGAAAGATATTTCATGTCGCCCAAATATTCTGGTGGCCATTTTTTATGTTAGTTGTTATTCTACTTCATTAAAAAGATGTTTATTGAATTTTCCAAATAAATGAAGAGTCACCAGTTGGACTGAAGGACATGAAATGTCTCTCAGATGAACTGCTATCAATTTGCTCTTACTTATACTTCCTTTATTCTTTTGGTTTAGTATTAAAATACCTTTAACGTTGATGGTAGCGTACCTTTTAATCAGAAAAGTCAGTAAACGTCTCTTTGTTAAAGTAGAATAAAAACAACATGAAAGAAGAGCCACCAGGGGGTCTGGGGGACATGGACATAGATTGTCCTTCAGATGGACTGCTATCTACGTACTCCCACTTACACTTCTTTACTTCTCTTGATTACTAATTGCTTCGAGTGATTAAACTTAAACGAACTCACCCAAATAAAAGTATTAAAGAGATCTTTAAATATCAATCAGAATTACGTTGATGGCAGTATACCTGGAAAACATTCTATGTCCCCCGGACCCCCTGGAGTCCCTCTTTTGTGTTGTTTTTATTCTATTTCAATAAAGGGATGTTTCCTGATTTTTACCAAATAAAAGAAGGACCATCAAAGATCTGGAAGACATGTAAGGTTCTCCAGGTGCATTGTCATTAACGTACTTCTGATTGACATTTAAAGATATATTTATACAAAACAAAAAGAAATATAAGTAAAACTAAATTGATAGCAGTACACCTGGAGGACATTCCATGTCCCCCAGACCCCCTTGTGGTCCTCCTTTTATTTAGAAAAATGTATAAACTTCCCTTTGTTTTGAGGACATTCCATGTCCCCCAGAACCCTTGGTGTCCTTTTTCGTGTAGTTTTTATTCTATTTCAACAAAGGGGGTCCAGGTGCACTACTATCAATTTATTCCTAGTTATACTCCCATACTTCTTTTTGTTTAGTATAAATATATCTTTAAATGTCAATCAGAATAGTGTTGATGGTAGTTTACCTGGAGGACATTCCATGTCCCCTAGATCCCCTGATGGTCCTTGTTTCGTTTGGAAAAAACCAGTAAATATATCTTTGTTGAACTATTGTAGAATAAAAGCAACACAAAAATAAGACTAAGGTCTGGGGGACATAGAATGTCCTCAAGGTGCACTGCCATCAACGTACTTCTGATTAATATATTAAGATCTCTTTGACACTTTTAATTGTTTGAGTATGTTTAAATTTAATCATTCAAAGTTAATTAGTAACCAAGAAAAGTAAAGAAGTATAAGTGGGAGTACGTAGATAGTAGTACACCTGGAGGACATTCCATGTCCCTCAGACCCCTCTGGTTTCATGTTCATTTTACTTAAACAAAGAGATATTTAACGATTTTCTCCATGCGAAAGAAGGACCACCAGGGGATCTGGAGGACATTCCATGTTCCCCAGACCCCCTGGTGACCCGCAAACCTCCGGTGAGGCATTCTTTTATTTGAAAAAATCAATAAAAATCCTTTTATTGAAGTATAATAAAAACAACACGAAAAAAGGACTCCAGGGGGTCTGGGGTACATGTCTAACTGAAATTTAACTGTTAATAGTACTCTTCATTATTTAAGGTGACTTTAGTTGAATCAATAAAAAAGAGAACGTAAACAACCGAGTATCTGGAGGACGTTCTTTGTCCTCCATACCCTCTGGTGTCCTTCTTTTATGTTGTTTTTATTCTATTTATACAAAGAATGTTTATTGATTTTTTTCAAATAAGAGAAGGGCCACCAGGAGGTATACTACTTTCAATGTACTTTTGTTGATATTTCTTTACTTCTTTCGGTTTTTAATTATCTTGATTAAAAGTGACTAAACTTAAACAAATTGAAACAAATAAAAGTATTAAAAATCCATGTCTCCCAGACCCCTGGTGTCCTACTTTTACTGTTTCTTACTCTATTAAAACGAAGGGATGTTTACTGTTTTCCAACAATACAAGGTGGGGCAACAAGGAGTTTGGAATGGAATGGAATGTCCTTCAGGTACTCGAAAATCTACATTCTCTAATTGATTGATTCAACTTGAACCATCTTAAATAATTAAGAAAAATATTAAAACTTTCATATATCATTAAGAAATACGTTGAATTTTTTGTAGAAGTAGAAGTAGAATAAAAAAATCACGAAAAAAGTTTGTTTGAGTTTAATCACTCAAAGGTAACAAGTAACCAAGAGAAGTAAAGTGTAAATGGCAGTACGTTGATAGTCGTACTCCTGGAGGACATTCCATGTTCCCCAGACCCCCTGGTGTCCTTTTTTCGTGTTGTTTTTATTCTAGTTCTACAAAAAGATGTTTATTGATTTTTCTAAATAAAAGAAGGGCCACCAGGGGGTCTAGAAAACATGGAATGTACTCCAAATTGTATTCAAAATTCCTGATAACTCTCTTTATTGGTCTATGTTTAAAAATCTAATGAGTCCCTAGAAAACATAGCATATCGTAATTGTCCTTATTTGGTGCTGTTTTTATTCTTTTGCAATAAAGAGATGTTTACTGATTTTTAAAATTAATCTAAGATTAACCAATCCATACAAAGATTGCATAGTACCTAGAAGACATTTCATGTTCCTTAGACCTTCTAGTTTTTTGAAACATCTTGAAAACAATCTTTATTTCTCTATGATTGACCAGCTATTAACAGTTTATAGAGTACTTGAAGGACATTCCTTTTCCCTTAGACGTATTTATTGGTTGCTTATACTTAAACACAATAAGAGTATAAACGACAGTATATCCTTTTTGTTGTTTTTATTAGAGCAAATAATAGAGTAAAAATAACTTTAAATTAGGACACTAAGGAGTTTGAAACACATGGAATGTCCTCTGAGTATATTACTGTATATGTACTCGTAATTGTGCTGAAATATCTTGATAGCTAGAGGATATTTCTTGTCCCCAATATTCTCTGGTGTCCTTCTTTCTTATTGTTTTAACTCGTCTTCAAGTGTACTGTCATCAACGTATTTATAGCTGATATTTAAAAGTGTAAATAATACTCACAATTATTTAAAGTGGTTTAAATTGAATAAGTCAAAAAGAGAAAATAGAAAACCAAGTACCTGGAGGATTTTCCATGTCCCTTAGACCACCTGGTGCCATTCTTTGATATTGTTTTTATTAAACTTTAACAAAATGAGGTTTACTGATTTTTCCAAGTAAAAGAAGGGCCACCAGGGGGTCTAGGAGACATAGAATGTCCTCCAGGTATACTACTCTCTACATACTTCTAGTTTTGTTTTTAAAATTTTGATAAATCTCCTCATTTATCTAAATTTAGTAAACTTGCAGCTAGAAAGCAGACAACAAACTACCTGAAGGACATTCTTTGTGTCGTAGACTCCAGGTGCTCGACTACTTTCGTACTTGTTTATAACAATTTAATATCGTGACCCAACTAGAAATTATACCCAAAGGACGTGAATTGTCCTCCAGGCATACAACTATTTATGTATTTAATAATCTAAATGTTGTTTAAAACTATACTTCATCAGGTGCTTTGTTATTTCTGTATTGTTATTATTGAATATTTAAAAATAAATGCACAATAAGTCCTAACACAATTTTAAATAGTTATTCACAAGTACGTAGATAGAAGTACGCCTGGAGGACATTCCATGTCTTCCAGACCCCCTAGTTATCTATTTTACGTTGCATTTAATTTTATTAAAATATAAGTATGTTAACTGATTTTTGAATAACATTATAGTGATGAAAGAGCAAACAAACCATATAAAAGAGTGATAATAATAACAATTCAGTATCAGGATAACACTTATTGTGTATTCAGTTTTAAACAATCAATGAAAAGAACGTTGATGACATAGCACCTGGAAATTAAATACAACTGAAAATAATAATTTATGATACTTTTATTTGTAAAAGTAGTGAAACAATGTTTAAACATTCATTAAAAGCAATTGGCATACTGACATTTAATTATTTTTTAATGCTTTCAACGTATTTCTAGCTGATATTTAAAAGTGTTAATAATACTCGTAATTATTTGAGGTTATTTAAGTTAAATCAAAAAGAGTACGTAGACAAACAAGTATCCCCTAAAGAGGAATCTAAAGAACATAAATAAAGTATAAAAGAATGACTTGGAATGTTTTCCAAGTATTTTCCTATTTCCTTTCTTCAGAGGATCTGAATGACTGAATAAAAAAAGTTAGTAGTACATGTCTTTCAAACCTTCTTGGTGACCTTTTTTTAGTAATTTTTAATTCTTTTTTAATATAGAGGTGTTTACCAATTTTTAACAACAAAAGAACATTTTTTACGTCCTTCTTAATTATTGAATTTTATTGAATTATCAAGATATTTAAATTATAAAAATACACTACTACAATTTGGAGTACATAGATAGTAGTGTACCCCCTGGTGGCCCTTCTTTTATTTGGAAAAATCAGTAAACATTCCTTTGTTGAAGTAGAATAAAAACAACATAAAAGAAGGGCCACCAGGGGGACATTCCATGTCCCCCAGGTGTACTGTTATTAATGTACTTCTACTTACAAATTTTCACTTCTCTTCGTTTAGTATTAAAAATATCTTTAAATATCAATGTGAAGAACGTTGATGGCAGTGCACCTAGAGGATATTTCATGTCCCCCAGACCCCCTGGTACCCTTCGTTCATGTTGTTTTTACTTGTCTTCAACAAAGGGAGTTTCACTAATTTTTTCAAGTGAAGAAATGCCCACCAGAGAGTCTGAAACATGGAATGTCTTCCAGGTACACTACTCTCTACATACTTTTAATTTTGTTTTTAAAGTCTTGATAAATCTCTTCATTTATCAAAATTTAGTCAACCTACAGCTAAAAGGTAGACAGCAAAGTATCTGAAGGCCATTCTTTGTTTCGCAGACCCTTTGGCAGTTGGTCTTTTGTTGTTTAAAGTCTTCAAACCTCAATATATCAGAATAAAGTAAAACAATGCGAAAAAAGGACACCAAGGGGTCTGGAGGACATGGAATGTCCTCCAAGTGCTCGGTTATTAATATACTTGTAAAAAATAATTTAGTATCGTGATAACATGTCCTCCAGGTCCTCCTCGCTTTTAATCTACTCTTACTTACAGTTCTTTACTTCTTTTAATTACTAATTATCTTCGAGTGATAAACTCAAACAAATAACAGTATTAAAGACATCTTTAAAAATATATCAGAAGTACGTTTATGGCACCTGGAGGACATTCCATGTCCCCCAGATCCCTTGGTGTCCTTATTTTATATTGTTTTTACTCGTTTTCAACAAAGGAAGGTTTGCTGAATTTTCCAAATAAAGGAAGGACTACCAGGGGGTCTAGGAGACATGGAATGTCCTCCAGGTGCACTACTATCTATGTACTCTAAATTGTATACAAACATTTTAAAATTAATCTGAGATTAACTAATAATTATAAATTATTAAATTAATAAACTAATCCATAAATAGATTGCATAGTACCTAGAGGACATTCCATGTTCATTAGACCACCTAATTTTATTGAAATATCTTGATAACATTCTTTATTTTTCTATGATTGACTAACTGACAATAAGAGTATAATTTATATAGTACCTGGAGGACATTCCTTGTCTCTTTAACATACTTGTTAGTTGCTTATACTTAAAAATAATTAGGAGTGAGTATCAATGGTGGTTTTTTAATTCTGGATCTAGGTATAGATGACAGCATATATTATTTTTGTTGTTTTTTTTATATTACAAAAAAAAATCTTTATTA
>JAUIMW010001737.1:0-11873 GCA_033557785.1 Enochrus cinctus
TAAATAACTACAAAATAATAAAATAATTAAATTAAAAAGACAATTTATTAATTAATTAATCAAAAGATAATTAAAAATAAATAAAAAATAAATTAAAAAAATTATTGTTATCGAACCGTATTAGATAACTAATTTATACTTGACTATGGGCGTCTGACTAAATTAGTTTAGTTCACCCGAATTACTCAACAACAAGTCTGCCATCATTCCACCAGTTGATATCTCTAGTTACACTTGTGGTGGATTACGATCATTTCAACAAACTGGATCTGCGAATATCTACCTTATCTCTATTAGTGTACCAACTCTAAAAAACTGTGTATTATAACATATTAAAGAATGAAATACAAGAACCGGTGATTAATGACTACAAAGCATGTTTTATAACTTTAAACTAAGTAAATTAAATTGCTATTTCAAGTTGACGGTACAAATTAACAGAATTTTTAGTAACCGATTTTGTAGATAATGGTATATATTTCCATACAGTAGAAGTATGTTCTTTTTGCTAATAATCAACCCTTGATCATACTCTTAATAACATTTATCACTGTCATAAGAAAAACATCAAAATTCATATTCTTCAGAAGTTATGTACCTGAAAAACTGCCATATAGAAGAAACTTTAAAGTGCTTTTGAACAATCAATTTTTAACATTTATATAACTTTTGATTTATTCTAAATTTTGTACTAAAAGAAATGCATTGATAACTTACTTTTGGGTTTTGACTTATCCATTAGCATAAGCTGGTCTTGTTTATGCCACGCCATGGGCTCTTGGGACACCATGCGAAGGGTCCCGCACTGCCCTTAAGGCTGTAGATGATATCACTAAACACACATCACATTATAAAAAGCTTTTTCCATGCTGTCACTAACAAAACAATCCGGCATGTTCAGGGCAGTAACCTCGCACTCTCAAGGCCAAAGTTGGATGCTGATGCCTCGACAGACACCACCACTTCCGTCTCGCGACAGACAGAGACGGAGATACAACAAACAGTCCCCGTTTCTTCAAATTTCGAGCACTTCCGTTTTTGTATAAACCAAAGGCTTAAAACTATCTCGCATTCATTCTAGCAACGAGAGTCACTCATTATTCTCATTAGAACTATAAATCATCCTATAAGTGTATTTCACAGCGCGTGATAGATATAGAGACAGAAGATAACGTAACACCCCTACGTCTGAATAAAATGGACTCAACCGTAGCTACCACTCGGAGCTCGGGTCAAAAGCACAGGGGCAAAATAATAACAAATGTGCATGAGATTCACGTTGTTTCCACTAAAATTACACTAAAAAATACTTTCAATTTAATTTATTCACCACTACAACACTTTATTTATTTCTCCTAAATTAAATATTTCACATGCACGAACATTCACCTTTGATGTGTTTTGTTTCGATGTATCACCCACGTGTAAGTACATTTTAATCTAATGGTAAGCCCTTTATTTAAGGTTGTCACAGTTGTTAGATTCTGCTACAAGCGATTTTGTACGCAAATTTTGGCGTCCGTTTATTCAATAATACAATTTGAACCAAAATTAGTCTAGAGGGTCATCTTATGTCTGATAACTGACAAACATGGCACTGCTATTTCGGCGCAAGCCAACTAAACAGCCGAATCATAAGGCGTATCTTACGGAATTATACCGAATTTACACGACCAACAAATGCTCCACGAGAGTTCGCTACCTCGCAGATTATGGCGTGTTACCTTTTCTATTTGAATATTTAGTAAGGTTCATCTTTTAATTTTGCAGTTTGTAAAAAAAATACCATTAATATTAGTATATCTCTCAATTCTCACCATAAAAATACTCAGTTTCATAGTTATAGTTATAGTTATAGTTTATTTTTGCTAGTACATAAATACATCATACTTCATAGCAAATCCACATAAAACCCTAAAGTCTTGTGCGTGGTAGCAAGATTTTCTTTATTTGAATTTTGACTTGACTTTAATTTTTCAGGACCAAATTTGCTTCTTTTTTGAAAAAAATATGTATATCCAAACAAAACTTATAATTTAGAATATGATAAAAATACTGCTGTCAATTTGACGGTTGCTATTTATGACAGTTATTAAATTATTAGATTTCAATTTACGAATGAGGTATGAATTTTTTTTTATTTCTTAAGTTGCAAACCAAGAATTCTAGGTTAACTTAGGGTATGGTCATAGTGCATTGGCGCCGCGGCAGGCTGATTTATATAAATGAAAAGTTTGAAAATTTTTTGAAATAATGTCATATATAAAATTTTATATTTTTCCACATTATTTTTATTGCGTTTTTGAAAGTTTTCGTAACCTTAGATCAATTTTATTTGTTCGGATTTTAATTTATCATTATCCTGAAATATCCATCAATATAAAAATAAAAACGCATCGGTCTAAGACCACCATCATTTAAAATAAACCAAAATAAAAACTTATAAATTATAATAGATTGATTAAAAACTACAATGTCAGAAATGGGATTTTTTTCGTATTTAGAATGATTATTATGTCTTTACGTTTGTAATTCGATATTTTTTTATTCTTAGAATGTTTTGGGTAATTAAAATAATTTGAAGATATTCTTTATACTGTGACAGCGAAGTTTATTTCAAAACTGATAAATTGCTGTCGCATGTGCATCGCTCAGGAATTCTTGAATGACGTCAATGTCCATCAAGATTTTCTCAAGCCATAACTGGTGACGAAACTTGGATATATGGTTATGACGACGAAACGAAAGCCCAATCATCCCTATAGAAGCTTCCTGAAGACCTAAGACCGAAAAAAGTTCGGTTAAATGTGAAGGTTTTGCTCGCAGTTTTCATCGATTACAATGCCGTGGTTCATTATTTGTCAATGCGAATTCTAAATTCTCTATCGCAACAGGAACAACAGGGAAAATTACATAAATTACACCTAATTAGAGATATTGCTCTGAATAAGTTCATATTTAATATAAAACACGAAATTAACAATATATTACGCGTTAGATCACCGAAAACACGTTAAGTGAAGATAAATATCATCGAAAAGATCCTCGCCCAACTTCAAACAACAAATTTTGTATAAATTTTGTAATAAATATAGCAGCAATTGCGAAAATGTTCGTTTAAATTTCTAGTCGATGATGAGAGATGACAACTAAACAAAAATGGTACGAACATATCTATTTATCTATTTTTCAAAAAAACGTGCGATTTTCTAATCCTATCTTTCAGTCAAATTCCAGATTGCATAAATATTTGCATTTGGATGAAACATTTTCTTTTTAGCCAATTGCGGTCGATTTTTCTTGATTTCATCACTCAAACACTGCAATAAGTTATATTATATAACGCGTATCCAAAAAACCTGACGCCATGACCTTGCCTGTAGATGGAATTGTCTTCGTCTTTTTTGGGGCCGATCCTTCCCTTTCAGTTCATTATTTTGACTGTGTTTTTGTCTCAGGTGTGAAGTGATGGAAACATGTTTCATCCACGGCTAAGAATCGACGCAAAATCTCAGCTTTATTGCTGTGAAACATCGCCAAATACTCACTTGAAATGTCCTCGCGGCGCTATTTTGCATAAGGATGCATTCACTATTGATGGCTGCCAAACAAATATTAAGCAACGTAGCGTCTTAAAACTTGAAACTTAAGACATAAAGCTAGTTCTTTCTTCTATGGTAATTTTTTAAAGCAACCACCGCCATCTATCATAAATCAATGACATCATCAATTCTTGGAGACCTTCGAGAGAATCAGCGAACACAACGGTGTCGTTCTCGTAACGTATAATGTTTACTCTCTTTCTTTATTAGCACTCTAGTGTCTGAATTCTTTAGTGACATGTCAAATTTATGTTTTAAATAGAGGTTAAACAAAACACAGCCTTGTCTTATATCTATATCTGAGCAATCGCCCTCCATTCTAATACTTAGTACCAGTATAGATTTTTTTTATTTTAACGTTGACCTACTTCCGTCACTACACCAGCCAGGGATTGAGACCACGGCTCCTGGAAATTTTGACTGTGGTGGGACTGCACGCGAGGGTCAAAATGTTCTTTAACGTGCGCTTGGTACAACCTATAACACACGGAGCCCACAATTTTACATCGCTCTCGGACGATAAGGCACTGAGAATTTTTTCCGAATCAGAAAAATCATCACCGTGACTGGGGATCGAACCCACGACCCCTAACTCTAAAGGCAAGTGCCTAAACCTCTAGGCTATCACGACGACCAGTATAGATTTATTATTAGGCGTAAAACCTTCTCGTCGATACCAGTAGTAGTCTATCATACTGACGTACACGTCACAACCCAAATACCTACAACACTGGAAAAGAACTTGAACTGCGAATAATGCCTCCCTAGTTTACAATGCTTCCCAAATTGTGTATTTTGCATTTGTTATGTATTCATTTGTGGATAATTTAAAGAAACAATTTTAGGAGGAGGCTCATGAGGCCTTTAGTCTTCGCATTGTTTTGCACTGTTTTCTTTTTGGTATAGGGATAAATGTGGACTTCAACCAGTCTCGAGGAATATCTTCGGTGTCAAATATAAAGTTGAATATACCTGTCAGCTATTTCATTCCATCCTCGTCTAGCAATTTCAGGAACTCGGAATGGTGATCATCAGGTCCTGGACCTCTTCTGTCTTTCATTTGTTTAGCGGACGCATTTCATCAGTGGTAATAGGCAGACTCGAGTCGGCATTGATAATTGGGGCGTCAGTTCTTTTGCCTTGGAAAAGAGTGCTGATATATTTCTTCCAGGTTTTAATTCTTTTATCCTTATCAAAGATGATGTTTTTTTCACCCATCAGACGGCCAGCTATGTGTGTTGTATATAGACCACTTACATCTTTGACCTTACGATGCATGTTGAAGACATCGTATATTTGTAAGCTCTTCTATTACCAGACATTCTTCTAGAGCCCATGCTTTCTTAGCCTTTCTTATTCCCTTTTGTATACTTCTTTGTATGTCTTTACATGTTTCTGGATCTTGGTCTTCCAACAGTCATTCAACGTTTCTTTTTCTGTTTTTATCGGGCTTAAGGATAATGTCACTAGCAAACTTAATAATGGATTTTAGTTTGTCAATCTCAACATTTACATTTTCAACCATGTCGCTGGTCTTAAGTTTACCAGACACTTGCCCTTTTATCGCTGGTTTCTTCAGTTCTGTCCTGTCGTATCTTGGAGTAAATCCTTTTTTGATGATCGTCTTCAGCTTTAATTTAGCTGTTCCAACCAACGGAACGTGATCTGACTGAACGTCAGCGCCAGGGTAAGTCTTTACTGCGATGAAAATATTCCGGTAACCTTTACTGACCAGAATAAAACCTATCTAGTTTCTTATTATGTGGTCCAGTCTATCGGCAGGTGATTTCCAGGTATATAATATATTTCGTCCATTCTTTGAGGAGCTTAATAGTTCTTTCTCCGTATATGTCCTTCATGTCACTGTAGAAATCTATCGTCAATAGCAGAAAAGGTCAATTCCTATTGTTGATACTGTCATCCAAGGTGAAAAGGTACTTATATACCCAGCAAATGCCCTCAATGTCCTTTCTAAAATTGATGGTATGATTGAGGAAGCAATTTATGTAGTATGCTTCTAAGAAGAGACGTTTGTTTCTATTCCTTTCTTTACAAAGGTTTTTGATGTTCTTATAATTCATTTTGTGGTTTTCTTTAGAAACGTGACAGGCCAGAGCACAACGCCCCGGTCGCAACCTAGAATCGGATTTGTGCATGGTGATTCTTCTAGTGATGGTCTGTTTGGTCTCTCCTATTTAAACTTAGAGCAAGAGGAGCATTGTATGGAATAAATGACACTAGAATTGGTCAACAGGGGGATAAAGTCTTTGGTTCTAGTTTACAAACCTGCCACCTTTAGTACGTTAGTGTTAGCCATAACAATGTTACTAAAATTACTGAGAACTTTAGTGATCTTAGGTGCTAGTTCTTGTATGAAAGGTAGCTTTCTGTAAATAGTTGGGCCTGTATCAATAGGTGGAAGATTCTATGGTACCCCTCCGGCCTCATACGCAGTACTGAAAAGGAGCTTCTTAATAAAAGAATTGGGGTAGTTGTTATTTAAAAGAAGGTTATAACTTTTGCAAATTTTTTTTACATAAACTAGGGAGTGAAATTCTGTAAATTCTCTTTTTCATCGCCTTTGCAAAATTTATTTTGTGTTTAATATGATGGTACGATTGAAAGTTGATATATCTACCACTAGCATTCGGCTTTTGATACCAGTCTAAGATATTACGATTTTCCGGGGTTTTTAATCACTTTTGTGTCAAGGAAAGGAACAGCATTCTCAGCCTCCGTCTCCACCGTAAAGTTTATGGAGCTATTTATAGAGTTCAGAGTATTTAAGACAGCATCTATTTTGTCAAGGGGAACGGAGCAACAAATATCATCAACATAATGCCACAGAAAAGGCAATGCAAAATCCAACTTAAAAGTCAGTATGTGGTCCATAACTATTTCTGCTAATATGGGTGAAAGGTCCATAGTGGCGCCGTGTAATTGTCGATGTCGGCTACAGCCGAGATTAAGTTCCATTTATTTTGAATAATTTCTATTACTAGGGCAAGAGGTATATTAGTAAATAGAGAAACCGCGTCGTACGACACTATTACGTGGTTTGATTTTGTCAGCAATTGTAGAAGTATCCTTTATTTTAAAGTTGTCTGTAAATGCAGAAATTAGTATATTGGCCAAAAAATAGACAGGTTCCGGTTTGGGGCCAGCGTGGAAGCGATGATCGGTCTCAGTGGTGTATCTGGTTTATGTATTTTAAGTAATCCGTAATAAAGTGGGAGTGCTGCATTATATGAGTTCAGTTCGGATGCCTATTCTTTTGTGATGTATTTGTTTTAAGCAGTTTCTTAATTACGTTATTCTGTTTAGTCTCAAAACTGGCAGTAGGATCTTTTTTGAGTTCCCTGTAAGCGGTGGTTTCCTCGAACAACCCAAGGGATTTATTTATGTAATCTTGCGTGTTGAATGCAACCGTGACGTTGCCCTTGTCGGACCGACAAACGGTAACCTCACGGAGTAATTTCAGAAAATTTCTTGTCTCCTTGTATAATGTTTTGAGGGGGTCTTGTGTTCTGTTGCGATCGTGTAAATAGTTAGTGACTATGTCAGTGACATTTGCCCTGGATACATCCCGTTCATATAGTGGAAGGCTATTGATGATTTGTTCAATATCGGCTATCAAGTTTCCCAGTCCAACATCGTGAATGTTGCAAGGGACACTGAATTTTTCTCCCAAAGTGAGGAAAGCACTTGTTTTTGGGGGAATTCTGTATTTGATAGGTTCTTGAACCAGTTATTTCTAGTGTGGCACCTTAATGCAATTTCAAGTGCTTTATTCTCCAAAGTATCAATCTTTTTAATATTATTGGTTTAGATTTTTTTGAAAGTAATGGCAAACTTAGCCATTTGTAGATGTAAAATTTCATTGAATAATCGAGAGGGGAGGATTTCCTTAACTGAGTTTTTTATATGGTTATTGGTATTTTGTAAACTAATAATATTAGTAATTGTGATAGCTATCTCCACCTTTATCAATTCAAAAATCCACCTCTTTCTCATGTTGTCCAGCTGGGTGCTCAGACTCGGTCTCTTTTCATTCATCAGGTTGAATACGGTTTTCATATTTTGCCCCAAGTGTCTCGGTTCTTTTATTCGTCATGGATGCTAACTTTCCTTCGGTCTTAGCCTATTCTTTGAGGAGCTTAATAGTTCTTTCTCCGTATATGTTCTTCATGTTTCTGTAGAAACCAATTCTATAATATGCACTTTCAAGAAAAAAAGCTCCTTTTCAGTACTGCGTATGAGGCCGGAGGGGTACCAGAGAATCCTCCACCTATTGATACAGGCTCAACTATTTACAGAAAGCTACCTTTCATACAAGAACTAACACCTAAGATCACTAAAGTTCTCAGTAATTTTAGTAACATTGTTGTGGCTAACACTAACGTACTAAAGGTGGCAGGTTTGTGTACTAGAACCAAAGACTTTATCTCCCTAGTGTCATTTGTTCTATACAATGCTCCTCTTGCTCCAAGTTTTATATAGGAGAGACCAAACAGACCATCACTAGAAGAATCACCATGCACAAATCCGATTCTAGGGTGCGACCGGAGCATTGTGCTCTGGTCTGTCACTTTTCTAAAGAAAACCACCAAATGGATTATAAGAACATCAAAATCCTTTGTAAAGAAAGGAATAGAAACAAATGTCTCTTCTTGGAATCATACTACATACATTGGATGCCATCTATTTTAGAAGGGACATTGAGGGCATTTGCTGGGTATATAAGTACCTTTTCACCTTGGCTGACATTAGTAAACCCCCCCTTCACCAACAATAGTAATTGAATTTTTCTGTTATTGACTTTTTTCTGTGTATTTTTTTAACCCCTCTTTTACCTTTTCTTTATTGATTATTCAATAACTTTATGTACATTGTTTTTGGTTGCTGTTCGATTATTTATTTCAAACATGACATTTAAAAAAAATTTCCTGCCGAATTTTTGATTGGCAAAACGACCATCCGTTTTGAAATGGAGGAACCTATAATTGTAGCCTCTAAAGAAAGTAAACAACACGTTGTGATCTAACGTTGAAAGGTATATAGTTGAAATGTGTACAACTGTAAATGAAACATGTTCAACAAATTCTAATGTTAACAAAACCTTAATAGATCAATGCATTATGTAAGTTGTTTTAATTAACACTAATGTCCTATTATTTTTATTGTAAATAGAGTAATGTATTTTCTTTAATATTATAGTGCGCCCTGCCGAAGATTTATGTAAAACAAATCGAAATATTGGAGCAATTACAACGCATTTTCAGTATTGATAGTCCATAAACTTACGACAGTAACCACCCATATTCCATACTTTCAAATTTATTATCTACTGTCATATTTTCTTGTAGGCTACAAAAATAAACTAATTAATTACATTAATTACATACAAAGTGACTTGGTTGTATAGGTGGTAAATAATGGAGTAAGAGACGCTGAAGGCGCACAGTGGCAGGTTACAATATTAACACAAAAAACATATTAAATCGTTTGGAAAAAAATCAAACTTACACGAAAATCACAGCAAACAAGCAGTGTTTCTCCATTTATGAGCGACCGTTCATTTGTACAAATGTTTTTGAAGTGTAATGCGCAAGTCAAGGCAGGCATCATCATACTATTAATTAATTAATTATGACGTAATAATGACAATTAATAGAATTAAATGAAATTTAATTAATAAAGTTAGGAATAATTAAAATTAAATTTATTAATTAAATACTGCATAAAAAATGAACTAAATCAAATTAATTAATTAAGTTAGTAAAACAATGACAAGGTAGAAATGGAGGGAAAAATTGAAAAAAAATTAACTTTTGGTTAATTAAGGATTATCGCGGGCAATAGCTCCGATGTTAAGATTTCGTCGTCTTTGAAGAGAAAGTTAATGTGCATAAGCTGCGTTGAAATCTTCTTTGTCCTTTCTTAAGTTAAGGACTTTTTCTTTGTTAGTGGATATAAGACACATTTCAAGTAGTTCTTCTCCGCTTCTAGTACTTTCACGTTTGCAAAGTCCGCTTCGTGTTTGGTAGTTGCAAGATGATTTCCTGGTCAAGTAGCTTTTGGGTTGGGTAATCTTTGATTTGACTGTCCAATGTAGTATTTTTGACAGGTAGCACAGTCAATCTTGTAAACAAATCCACTTTTCATCAAAGTTGGTGTAGTGTCCTTGAGGTTGGAGTACAAGGACTTTATTTTTTTTTGAGCCACCTCGACTATCCTTCGAGCTTTGGGGTTCGATGTTGTGTAGCTTTCTGTATACGATGGTGTTTTCTTTAGGCAAAGGTTGTTCTTGCTCTGGGTGTGTAAGTAATTTGACTTGTGGGGGCGGAGGTGAAAAGCATTTTCTTGAACAATTTGGAAGGGTAGCCATTGTTTTTAAGAGAGTAAATAGAATTTGTAGGTTTTTTTGGTGGAAATTATGGTGTGAAATTTTGACGATTCTAGTTTTTAGTGTTTACCAGTCTATTAAAATCTTATTATTTTCTATTCTAATTAATTTTGTGTCTAGAAACGGAACGCTGTTATTTGATTCTAATTCTATTGTAATTCTGTATTCTATGCAGTGCTTAAGAAGACAGTTCATTGTAATTTCAGTTAAATGACTGATGACAGAACCCCGGGTATACCGAAAATTTGTTTATAAAAAACTACATAAATTAAGCATAAGTAGTATCTAAAATGAAAGTTAAAATTTCGCAAAAAAGGTCAAGTGGAATTTGGCAGTGAGGCTGGACCGAATTTCAATTTTCTGTAATGATGGTTAAGATTAAGGCGAGGGGGATATTAGTAAAGAGGAACTTAACATCCAATGAAGCTAAAACATTTTTCAGGTAATTGAAACTCATTGACTAATTCTGAGAACTTAAATGATTGTGTAAATGAGGTGAGTTTCAAAACTTACAGAGAGAATTTCAGTTATAAAAAGAGCTAAATAGCCATAGCAATAGATAAAGCTCTTGCCCTAGGTATAGCCATAGCCATAGCCATAGACATAGCCATAGCAAGGGCTATAGCTCTAGCCCTAGCCATAGAGATAGCCATAGCTCTCGACATAGCCATAGCCATAGCCATAGCCATAGCCATAGCCAAAGCCATAGCCATAGCCATAGCCATAGTCAAAGCCATTGCCATTGCCATAGCCATATACTTAGCAATAGCCATAGCCATAGCCAAAGAAATAGCTAGAGCAATGGCCTTAGCCATAGCCAAAGCCATAGGCCATAGCCATAGCCATAGCCATAGCCATAGCCATAGCCATAGCCATAGCCATAGCCATATTAATAGCCATAGCCAAAGCAATATCCATTTCCATGGCCATAGCCATAGTCAAAGCGTTAGCCCTAGACATAGCCATAACGATAGGCTTAGTAAAGAGGAACTTAACATCCAATGAAGCTAAAACATTTTTCAGGTAATTGAAACTCATTGACTAATTCTGAGAACTTAAATGATTGTGTAAATGAGTTCAGTTTCAAAACTTACAGAGAGAATTTCAGTTATAAAAAGAGCTAAATTGCTAGTTGGGACGCTAACTGAGGAGACTATAGGCCTAAAGGGCACGTTTTCTTTGTGTATTTTGGGGAGCCCGTAAATTTTTGATGAGTTAGAGTTATTTAACCTAAGTTGTCAGAGTCAATTTTTCCTTTGCCAAATGTTCAGGAATCCCTGCTTAAAAATATAACGCTTTTGTGTTTAAAAACATTTTAGTCTGTTGTAGTAGAGCTAGGTAAATTACTAAAAATGTCAGAACAACAGATTTTGTTTGTAACCGAAGTAACGGTCGGATGTAATAAATTTAGTGTAGTACACAAAGGTCGTTTTCAGAATCTGGGAAAAACCCGAGACAATAGTTTGATGGCTGTCAACTAAGCAAGCCAGAATTTGATTGGTTTGAGGAATAAAGGAAAGGGGGGGAAGTTAGCAAAACAGTTCTCAGGGGGTGAGTAGGCCGGGTAGTTCACCGTAGTTAATTGTCATTACGGAGGCAAGACTTGTCTCTGAGAAGAGAATATTTCACGATCGTTTAAAAGTCAGTACGAAGGTGTTGTTACTAGAGAGTGGCGGCAGTTCCATTAGGGTATTAAGCAGTAAGTCTTCAATTCGAAGTTAATTAGTGTAATGACGATTGCGTTCGTGAGTGTTTCAAAATAGAGAAGTCAGAGGGGCAGATAAAGTTATTCAAAGAAAATTAAATGTAAGTCGTTTCCTAAACTTCTTCATTTAATTTTATAAATAAACTATAATATATATATA
>JAUIMW010001738.1:0-11871 GCA_033557785.1 Enochrus cinctus
AGTTTTTGACAAGAGCATCGGCTACTGTCGTAGCTTCTTGATTCGGAAGAGCGAATGCTTCTGGCCATTTGGTGAAACAGTCCAATACCACCAAGATGTATTTGTTCCATTGATCGCTCTCTGGTAACGGCACAGCTATATCCATAACGATTTGCTCAAAGGGGCTTCCCACATTGTATTTCCTCATGGGGGCTCTTGGAATTCTCGAAAGTCCGTTTGCTCTAGCGCACCAGGGAGTCCCATTGCGCCCAATAATTCTTCAAACTCCTGGACATATCAGATATTTCAGCCCATTCGGGTCGCCTCCCATCAAATTTCCATTCGTAAATGGGTCCAATCTCTCGATCATTCCTCTGGTCTTCGCCAAATCCCTGCATTTCCACTACGGTCGACCTCAGTTCCATTTGTGCCAGCTGCAAGACTTCTTTCTTCTCGATCCTTTGGCACTGCTTACAGTCATCAGGACATGGTCTTCTCGACTTCTTGGTCGTGTTCTTTTCGTCGCCAAGGTCCTTCTTCCTTCGTAGACAACGATTTCTGTTGTGCTTTTTCTTCTTGCAAAAGAAGCAGATGGTGGGTTCCGAGCGGATTCCTTGGATGGTATCTTCAGCTTCTTCTGCGGTTAGCTCCCTTATCTTATGAAGTGGACGAAGAGACTTTTGGGCCAACTTGTAGTTTAGGGCAACTCCAACAGCTTCCCAGTAGGTCTTCTTACCCACCGTCGCTACTGCAAGTGCCATGTTAGGGCCATCAAAGCCTGACACAAACACTTGAAGAAGCATCCTATTCAGGCAGATCTCCATGGGCCAGTTCACCTGCCTTCTCAACTTCTGCTGCAAACTCTTGAATGGTCTCCTTGCTCCTTTTTTTTAGGTTCTGGAATTGTGTGATGTAAACAGGGTGTAAATCTCCATGTCGAGCATTTATGGCACGCACTAGGTCTTCGTAGCTTGAGGAATTAAGCGATTGCACAATACCCATGACTTCACCTTGCAGAGCCACCATTAGGTTAGTAAATTTATCTTGCATGGTCCAGTCGTTGCTAGAAGCCTTTCTTGTAGATGGTCCAGTTGATAGTGCCATCAAATTTCGAAACCTTTACTTTTTGTGCTCCGGAGCTCGCTGCGGTGCCCGATTGCAGACCAGAAACAGAAGCTACGAAAACTTTCTATCAATTTCGGCGAAAACTTGCCGTGCATTCTCCTCACCAGATGATGCTCCTTTTTCCTTTTTCCGCATTGTAGATATATTGGAGCCTTTTGCTTTGACTCAAGTAATAACTCAACCTACTAGGGCCACACAAAATTATAAGAAGGTCTGGTGTTAAACCTGCGGAAGATATCTCTGATACCATGACGTAGCAGCTATAAAAAAATGTCTTTGATACAAAATTATTCAGTGTTATTTTATACTAGATTGGCCTTGGAGATGGTTCGGTTGCATTCATAGGCTATTACCTTCATGACAGAATGCAGTCTGTCAGTCCATCCAATTTCACCTCGCGTCCAAAACTACTGACTTTTGGAATGCCGCAGGGTTCCATACTTAAACCTATAATTTTTAATATATACAAGCTCGTTGTATTTGAGTGCCTTCCATTGGAAATATCACGTATGTGCTGATGATACACAGCTGTATATTTCGTTTAATACATCTATGGCCCGTGAAAGTATTGAGAAATTAAATCATGATTCAAGAAAAATGTCGACTTCCTTCTACAAAGATTGTACTGCTTATTCAAAATGATATATAGCCATAGAAAGGTTGTTTATAATAATCGTATAGGTGCTGTTGATAAGAAAAGAATACAAAGAGTTCAAAACAGCTGTCTGGGATTTATATGGGGACTAAGACGCAGGCGGAGCTTCCATACCCTCTGCTTTTCCATAAAATTTGACTTATATGATATATTATGTATATGAATATGAATGATGAGGTTATCACAGAAACTGAGATCTATTCCGAGGAAAAAGATAAAGCGTTTATAAAAGTGGCATTGAAAAGTTAGAGCGGCGCTGGAATAATTGTGTTGCTCTTGATGGAGGTTACAGTGATGAATAAAGCCAATTTTGAACGAAAAAAAAATCGTATTTTCTTTGTTAGGCTCGGGAATTTTTAGTCCATGCTTGCTTTTTACGCGCCCAAGATATAACACCACCTGAGAGACTAAAATAGAATCCTGTGTCATTACCCCAGACTGCATCTACGTAGCCTATTATATCAGTCCTACAATGTTTAATACAACAATCTTTGGTACTATGTTTCTCTCAGGCCCTTTCAATGGTTGTTTAATGATGATGATCCTTCTAGTTAATTCTGTTCTATTGGGAGGCAAAGATCACAGCAACTTGTAGCAATTCAGTACTTTTTGTAACCACAATTCATGAGAGATTATTTTCCTTCACTGCATGATTATTTGCTTATGCCGAGGAGTGTTCTCAAGTTTGGAACAAAAAACAGATTTTCAATGTTAACATCGATCACTTCCTTTGACTGAGGTTAAGATCTTCACATCGAATACTCAAAGGCCATGATCATTGGAGAAAACTTTTCAAGCAATCCAACTACGAGCAAGTTTTTGATCTGTTGGTGATCGGATCTCTATCTTAGGTGGTTTTCTCACCATTTCTTGCTTTAAGGATTACTATTTCTCCAAAAGATCTTTCTCGTACCCCAACGGTATCTATTGTTCCTCTACACTTAAAACCATATTGTTGATTGGAGATAATGTTATTTTCCCTCAGCCACCAGTCAAGTTGATTTTTGATAATTCTTTCATATGTTTTCATCACTGGTAAAATCTGAGGGTCTATTTGGTTTCAAAATCGCTACAATCAGTACTTTTCTTAATAATCAACTTGCTCACCTTTAATTCACATATTAGTACAAGCTCTGGTGCTGTATTACTGCATTACTATTGCGTTTTTGGTAGATCTTGCTAGATTTTGAAAGGCTGTTTCGGTTGATTTACCTCTTGTGCAGTTCTAAAATGGTTTTTCTCTATTTTTTCTATCGTTTTGATGAAGAACGAGGATTTTTCACGATGAGGTGAAGCTTTGAAAACAAGGGCTATTTTCCAATTGTAAGTCGACTAGTGAACTTCCTTGAGACTCGGGGGCTTCTCACGGATACTCAACATAGCTACAGGTAGAGTAGATCAACAACAACAGTAGTTCTGAATATGCCTGGATAGGAGAATGCCATGCTCTAGGCTCTGGGTTTCTGGGGTTTGTTATGGACAGCAAACCTAATTGGTCAGCATACATTCAGGAAATGTGCAGGAAATAAAGTTCGGCGATTTACACCATACGCAGACTTAAAAAGATAGTTACCCACCTTGTTTGCTAGTACTGCAACATATGGTGTCCTTCTGTGGGGAAGGAGTGCATCGGCATATGACGTTTTCATGCTTCAAAAGAGGGCTGTAAGACAAGTGGAGCAATCTTAAATTTTTGAGATTCCATATGTCCAACCAAAATTGCATTGCACGTTCGTTACACTATCCTAAAACCGAACAAAGTACCAGATACTGCTAGTTCATACAGACCTGTATTTTTAAAGCATTTTAGCGAAGGGAATGGTGGGCGGAGAGCAACGATTTAATTCCAAATTCTCAATTTGGATTCAGAGTTCGCAGCACAATAGACAACTTGGCAGACTTGTCCACATATATTCTGACGTTACCCATAGCCTTTTGGTGAACAATTGCTCAATGCAATATTGGAATAAAAAGTAATTATCAATAAAAGTTTTTGCTAAGAGTCCAGTTTTAAAATAATAATAAGTTAATGTTCAACTGAGAATATTACTGGGCAAGCTCGAGGAGGCTATGGTGGTTGTATCTCATATGGTTGATGCTTCAAATTTTAGGAGTCCATACTTTTTCCGCTTTGTAGATATGTTGGAGTCTTTTGCTTTGACTCAAGTAATAACAAAATTATTAGAAGGTCTGGTGTTCAACCTGCGAAAGATATCTCTGATATCATGACCTAGCAGCTATAAAAAACATCAGTCGGGATTTAGGTCGAATAATGGCTGCCCTGCGACCCTCTTTAACATTACTGACAATATAATTAAGTCTGTGGATAGTGGTGACTTTGCGGCCATGGTGTTCCTGGACTACTCTAATGTTTTTGATACAAAATTATTCAATGTTATTAACAGTTTTACACTAGATTGACTTTGGAGCTATTATCTTCATGACAGAATGAAGTTTGTCACTCCATCCAATTTCACCTCGCGTCCAAAACTGCTGACTTCTGGAGTGCCGAAGTATTCCATACTTAGACCTATAATTTTTTCTTAAACTGTTACTCTTAAAGATTTCGAAAAGATCTAAAAAAATACAAATGTATTAGTATGGAACCCTGAGGCAAACCGCATGCTTATTAAATATAACACACGATTCTTAAACAAATTATTGTACAAGTATTCATAGCAATACTCCATCGGTTACAAGAACGGCTTTATATCACGTCTCCAATATTCTCGAAAGTTAAAAGTATCCATAACCGTATTTAAGTACAGCTTAAATAGTACCAACACCTTCGGGTGTCGAGTTTTAAGTACTACATTATGCACTCAAAGCACCATTCACAAAAGATCTCCACTTCTTCCTATTTTCCGCTTTCAGTGGTGCCTTTCTTTATCAACACATCTGCCACGTTGTCATTCCACGTTTTCCTTGGACGACCTCTTCTTCTTTTTTCCACTACTCTTGCCTGCCAAACACGTTTCACTTACCTTTCTTTGTCCATTCTGATTAAGTGACCAAACCATCTTAATTGTTGCTTTTCAATTGCGTTTAGCACTGCCTCCATCAATAACTCTGTTTTTATTGTTTTACTTCTCTCTCTGTCTCTTTTTGTGACTCCCCTAACTCTTCTCAGATACTTCATTTCAGCTGCTTGTATTTTATTTTTCTCTGCCATGTTGAATACCCAACTCTCACTTCTATATGTCAACACTGGGCGGTATATGGTCTTGTAGATTTGAAGCTTTGTGCTATTAGTAACCTCTCTTCTCTTCAGAAATCTCTTGCTTAAGGCATAGTACGTTCTAACAGCTGCACTTACCCTTGCATTTATTTCTGCCCCTTGCTTCCCACCTTCTCCTATCAAAACTCCCAAATACCTATAGCTCCTTAATTGCTCCAGTTTTTCTCCCTCCATTTCCACTTTTATTTCTTTCCGACTGCTTTTCCTCTCTTCATCTTCTGTACCACTTCTCTAACCTCTTCTGGTGTTATCTCCCTCTCACTCTCTTCCACCTCTTCTTTTGTGTTTTTGTTACATTTAACATTTAATAGCTCCTCAAAGTGTTCCCGTCATCTTTCTATTGTCTCTTCCTTACTCCTCAACATTTCTCTCTCCTTATTCTTTATAGTTGTGCCTCCTTTTTCGTTAATCTTCTTTAATGTCTTCGGTGCTCTGTAGAATTGTTTCTGATTACCCTTATGGTCTCTCTCCATTTTTGTTCAAATTCCTCCCACTCTTCTTTCTTCGTTGCCATCACCATATCTTTCGCTATCTTCCATTGTCTTTTATAGATTTTATATTTTTCCAATGTTTTATTTTTGAGGTAATCCTTCCAGGCTTACTTCTTTCTTTTTATCTGCGACTTTATCATTCGACCACCCTGTTAGCTTCCTGGTTCTCCTTTCTCTCGTTTACCCACATGCATTTGATGTAGCTGTCAGCGCTATCAACTTAAATTTGTTCCACATGCATGTCTCCTGCTTAATCCTGCCAACCCGCCATTTCTTGCTCCACCTGTACTCTCTGGCTATTTCTTCTTTTCGCATGGATGTCTCTTCTGTTTTAGTCAATTATGGATCTTTCTTGTCGGCTTATCATTTCCCTTGTGTATTTTTGCGAGTCCTTGTGTTGATAAAACGTATTTGTTACTACTAATCCGTTCAGTACGCAGAAGTTTATCAACCTTGTGCCATTATCGTTCCTGAAGCTCTCTCCATGCATCCCTATCACATCACTGCTCCTTTCATCTCTCCTCCCTACTCTTCCATTTAAGTCCCCCATTGGAATTATCTCTTTGTCTGCAACTTTCTCGGCTTTATTAGGACCATGCACAATGATTAAGGTTGTTTTTCCCTGACGTCAAGCTCTACTTTAAGTATTCTTTCCGTTAATCCAGTCCAGCTCTTGATTGCTTCCCTATATTTCCCGATTATTATGCATCCTATCCCGTCTCTTAGCCCTTTCCTTCTCTTCCACACCTTTGTATATCATTAAGTAATCCTTTCCTAGTTCTACTTCTCCCTGACCCCTCTTTCTTGTTTCTGTAACCCTTAATACATCCACTTTCATTCCTCTGACATTCACGCTCTTCTCACATTCCAATCCATTTCCTCTATCATGTCAGTTTCTATTGCCGCTTTCTGCTCCTGCTTCCAATCTCTGGAAGAGACCTGTAGTTTTTTGAAGTCCAAGTTACTTTTTTCAATTTTTCATCTATTGCTACTGCTTCCGGAATCATCAATTTTCCGCTTCTTTTCCTCCTCTATCCCATTTTCCTCTAAATCTTTAGATTCATAAATTTTTTGACCAACAACAACCATCATTTCATACCAGTATACCTGGTAGATCTCAATGAGTTGTATGTTCTATTGATGAGTACAGATATACTATGTTTGAAGCGCAATTCGACATCCATGTAAAGCTCGAAGCTTTTCGCCATTGGGGAAAATAGAAGACTTTTAACACCAGACTCTCGCTCAAGAAATTTGTGGTCGGAACCATTACAGAACAGGAGCAGACTGCACCTCCAGCAACAACCAACACCCCTCCAGATGGCGACTCAACTGCAGATCAACTCTCTCAACAACCTTTGACACAGACAAAAGAATACTGATGGAACGAACATTCTGCAAGCCACTGCATCTTCCGGACTTACATATTAGTGTGCCACACACAGCTCAGAAAAAGCTCCATACAACAAGCATGAGTTGATGATATGCGTCAGAGGTAACAGTATGATTGGGCAGCATATCTTGAGTACAGTGAAAATCATATTAGCACCATTACCGGAGTGCCTGCAAGACAAATGCTCTAAATATCGTCGCTTCTCACGGAAACTAGGTTTATAAACCACCTGTTGTAGTCCCAAGCACTTGCACCACCACTACACCTGCATTTCCTGAGGGCTCGGTCCCTCAAGTTCATCATAAGTTTTCATTATCTCTCGCTAAGTCATGAATTATAAGAAAGTTTTTTCTACTACATGAAACATAAGTGCAATGAGTTTTTCTTGAAAGGTCTCGACTACCTCTAGACAAGTGTAAATTTTAGGTTCTAACTCTTCGAATTTCTTGGGCAATTCTTCTAGGGTGACTATAGAACTTCTTGAGTCTTTTTTTGTTGGAACAAAATCGCATCGTTTTCGCAACGAAGTAACACTTAAATTCGTGTGATTCTATATCTCCAACCATATTTTCATTGCCACAAGAACTAGAACCAATGTCGATACAAAAAAAAACTTTAAGCTACAATCATTGTAAAAAAGTGCTCCAGCTGGCAACATAGTGTACCAGTAGGAAAACCAGACACTAGAGGATATCAACTGACGACTTGCCACTATCCAAAATAAATTTTTTTCTCTGTCACACTATATTATGAGTAAAGTCATCGACGTCACGAAAAACGTATTTACACGAATTCTAACATTAACTCAATAGAAGACTATCCCTTAGGTCCTCCATATCTCTGAGATATAACCCCAAGATCTTTAATTCCCTTTTGTAATAGTGCAGATTTCTAGTCTTTAAAAGTGAATATTGATCATTTGGTCTTGTCAGGAGTGAAGATTATGTGTGCGATTTGTGTTTTGTAATTTTCATCCTTTCTCCTAGTTCACTTTCTTCTGTTTCATGTATTTTGCAGCCTGCCAACAGCACTTCCAGTTTTTTGCTGCTGGTTGTTCTGCTGGTGTGTCTTTGGTATTGTTCCTAGTTTGTGCGATTGGGATTTCTGTAGTCTCCCAGTGGTCTTGTGGTAGATTTGACTTCAAAACATACGGTCTGATAGCGATTCCCCTTTTGAGACGTGTGAACTCTAGTGAACTCTAGTACTTCCTGTCTGTCTATTGGTTATATCTAGGTTGTTAGTACTAAAAAATTCCATGAGGGTATACTTTTGATTTTGTCTTCGTTTTTCCACGGTTCTTGCAGTAGGACCACATGGAACCGTTCTTTGGTGGATCTCCAGTCTAATAGGTTCTTGGCTGCTTTAACTTTGTGGAGATTCATCTGGATAACCTGAAGGTTGTGGAGGTGACGTCCCATCTACCTCCCCTACAGAAGCTTAAAGACTTTCTAATGCCTCGTGACTCACCGAGAATGTGAGCACCGCAGAGGAATCTCTTTACAATGCAGTACCCTCCAGCTCGACTCCGCTATCTCTAGATTCTGGGCATTCAGCATCTTCAAGATAATTTCCTCTTGTAGGTGCTCTACTATGCCTTCCACCTTCAGGATGCCTCCCTCTTCAACCATATTTACTCGAAGTTTTTCAAGGGCTGTGGAAAGGTGGCCAAACCACTCTTTCGTCCACCCATCCAGACAGTTGAAAAGATATGGAGGTATACGAGGGATGAAAGAAGGAAGCCGGCGTATTGGTGAAACGACACTATCGCAAATTTGAGAACAAGTTGTTTGAAACTAGATGCCAGAAGGACCTTGTCAAAAAACTGCAGAACTATATATGGGACGATACCTACAAAATTACCTAAAAAAAAAATCAAAATGAACGAGACACTATCGGACAAATAAAATGAGAAGATTAAGAAAAGTCTATTCACGAAAGGTCAGGAACATAAAAAGGACCATAATAAATGGCAAGGACAAATGTATCCCGCTCTCGACAAATGAATTTCAGAAGGAAAGCGCTAGAATGGAAGTAGACAAAGTACCGAGTTCTGCTGGTATCTCTTCGGAGCTAATGAATGAACTGCAAACAGAAGATAATTTCCAAAATGTTGGAAAAGAACCAGGCTAGTCCTCAAAAAGACTGAACAAAAGAGCCGTATGTCTGCTAGATACATTGGGAAAACTTTAAGAGACAATGGTCAAAGACAGACTGACGGAAAAACTGGAAGGTGGAAACTTCACTTGAGAAGAGCTGCGAGGGCTCTCTGGCTGTCATCTCCTCGAAGAGAGTTGGCATGGCCTAGTAGGCTTTTGACATCAATCTTCAAATTGATGAAAGCCAAGACTTCCAACAGCTCCTATAGATCAAAAGATGCTGACCGAAAAACAAACAAAATGTCATTTCAAACTCTTTTTCACAAAATTTCAAAAAGATACTAAAGACCAACATCATAATCTCAACAGTTTCAGCAAAGCACGTCAAAGAAATCCGTTAATTATTTTATAGACACATACAACGAGTTGATAAGGAGAAGTTCGACAGTCTATAAACATATAAGAGTTCGCCCTACCTTTTCAAGGCTGTGATTAAGATCCCAATCTTCAACATAGGCTCTTTTTACTGCAGAAATCTTCAAAAGAAAGAGCACTGGAAGTCACTTCAGCAGAACTTTTAAACTTATCATGGCAACATATTTGATTCTTGACTCCTGTTACGGAATTGAAAGTGCAAAGAATACTGCTTTCCTTGAAATCTAAAACCACACAATATATTTACGGTCTCAACACTTATGTGTTGAGAGAGCTGAGATTAGAACTGGCTATTGTCATGTTAATAAATAAATGTTTCTGGGAAAGCATTTTCCCTAATGAATTGAGGACTGCTGTAGTGATTCCCATCCACAAAAAAGAAGACGTTAATAACAACTTCAATTACATACCAATATCTATTTTCTCTGCCAATATCTAAGGTCTTCAAAAACAACCATCAAAGACAGCTAGTTCCATACGAGGTTCTTCAGGCAAAACTAGGCTGTTAAGATCTTATTTAGTAGTACAAGTACAAGAACACCTGATGAGTACCCCAAGGCTCAGTATTAAACCCAATTTTATTCGTCATATTTATCGATGATCTGCTTACTTTTATGTTGGAACAAAAATTCACTCTCTTTGCAGATCTGCTTCACTCTGATGGTTACGTAAAAACTACGGATGAGGTCGAGCTGATGATGTCCGAGGCTATGGTCGAGGCTTCAGCGTGGTTTAAAAATAACAAACTTCAACTGAATGAAGGAAAAAAGCTTCTAGGTTTACACTTGATAGCAGAATGTCTTAGGGAAGCACACAGAACTTTTAGTAAGGAAACTAGTCTCTGCTATCTATACCATAAAGCGAATAAAAAAGTTATCCACCGATGAATCTGCCAGACTTACCATACTATTCCATCTTCCACAGTGTGGCAACCTACGGAATACTGCTGTGGAGATCAACTCCGATTTAAAGATCATTTTCAAGCTAAAAAAAAAGTTAGAGTCTTGTGTGGGCTGCAGTACAGAGATAGCTGCAGAACAGTATTTAAATCGGTTCCTTCGTGAAATGTTGCCCTCTGTACTTCATGCAGCTTCTCTTTTCTTGCTCTTCAGTAGTGTATTTGGGATACTACTACATTTCCATCGAAGATAACGAGGTGTGATGGAGTTGTATATTTGGAGTCCGCCTTGGAGCTTGAGCGATTTCTTCCATAAGGAAGGCGAAAGATTGTTCAGGAGCATCTTCTTGCCTCTCGTTCCTCGTGCGGCAGAGATGCGGTGATCTAGGTTGCTGTCACGAAGCATGGTAATCTCTTCTTCGGCTGTGGTGATAAGCATGTTCCTGAACTCCTTGGTTCATTAGCGTAGAGGTGATAACCACAGGAGCAAGCAAGCCTTCCTTGTGGTGGTTTCCGGTTTATTCGGCACCTGATACTTGGTGGCTAGGGGTTCAAATTTGATGAATGTGATCATTGCATCTTTTTGGTGGTATGGAACACTCTTCTTAGTATCCAGCTGCTGAAACTTGCAGCTTCACTGGTCACAGCCTCAGAGCTTGCAAGTCAACACCAAAGGTGATTTGGTGGGCTGTGCTTTATATGGAACACTCTTCTTAGTACCTAGCTCTTGAAACTTGCAGCTTCACTGGACACAATCTCAGAACCTACAACTCGTTGGTGGTTTGGTGGGCTACGCTTCATATGCAACACACTTCTTAGTATCCATCTGTCGAAGCTTGCAGTTTCATAGGTCACATAACTTGCAACTTTCTGGTGATTTGGTTTGCAAGTCCTCTTAGTCATCTTCGTCAAGTGTGCGATAATCTGCAAAACAAATAAAAAAATGGTGTCCCCCAGGGGTTCATTCTTGGTCCCTTCCATCTTCATTTTCAATTTTTTGTCTACAATTGTATGCAGACATCTTCCTGTATTATCCAATAAACTAAATTTCAATTCTACTTCAAAGAGCCTTTTGCTCAAAGGTGTTTACTCTGAATTTGAAGATACACACCACTTCATCATGCATTAACCAAGAAGACGAGATTCATATGCAGAAAACTCAACTTAAATCTGCCTACACTTTCTCACACTTTCTCAACACCTCACAGTAATATATACATATGCAAAAAAATGTTTTAATAAAAATGTATTTCTTTCAGCAAAACAGCTCCAAGATGGTCAACTACGTGCTTTCCTTTTGCAAAATCACAGCAGCCAGCCGAATCTTCCAGCGCAACTTCTACTTGCCCCTGCTAAAGCCACTAACCCCAAAAGAAGCTTTGCGAACCTTTAGAATCACAGGAAAATGGCTCCTGGGCTCGAAGACGCAGCACTACATCCCGGTTCTCCTGAACCACTCGCAGAAGCGCTCCAAAAAAGAAAAAGACTACGGCCAAGTGGCCCACGAGCTTATGGACGGCTACACTTACATGATTCCGATTTTCGACTCCGAAAACGAAAG
>JAUIMW010001739.1:0-11870 GCA_033557785.1 Enochrus cinctus
TTTTGCTGCGATTTGATTCGAAGTGGGACCATCGCCCGCGAAAACTCCAGTATTCAAATGAGTGACATACCGCTGGTATCAATACTAATGGAAGAATTACTGAGCAGTATTAACAGATAAGCTCAATGCCGATGCAAGCTGCGTTGTTTAAATTGCTTTTGTCTCTGCTTAGAAGATTACAATTTAAACAGCTGTGACAAACATTCCAAATACTTACATTGCGATTGTAGCCACAGAGGCAACCAAAAGTACTGTGAAAAATGTATCAGGCAGCTTATGGCTAATGGAAACCCCGCATAATTTAATTAAATAAAAAATAAACTACCATAACTTTTGGATGTAGAAACAATTATGCACAAAAGATGAAATGTACCCTAAACAACAGATCAAGTCATGTTTAAATCTATCAATTTTCGAAAATGTCGATCTTAGGCAACTACCAAACAGGGAGAACGACTGAGAGTTGCACACAAATAGGAAACGAACCCCGAGAGTAGTTAAGGTAACTTAGAGAAAATGACTAGCTAAATGTAGGGTTTCGTGGATTCGAAAATTATTGCACCACCAACTTTTTGCTCTTTTCTTATTGTAGTAAAGCTGGAAACCTAGATGTAAAGACTACTCAAAAGGAACGACAACATCACGTTTATGTAAAAATATCATTGGGAAATTTCTTCTTCTTTTTTGACGTGTCCTTAGACAATGTTAACCTTTTTGTTTTGAAGGACATTATATTGAGATTCGAGATTCTTTATCTATACATCAACTACATATTAAGAGCATTCAGATACAGAATAATTTTAGTTAAGTTTACACAGTGAAGCATCTCTCCATAACTCAAATGTCTTGACCATATACTATTGGTTCCATGTATGAATATAGCGTTAAGAAGAATAAAGTCATGGTTGGACTCTTTGTTTTTGTAGCCAACTATCGAGTTATAAGATATACCAAGAAAAATCCCACACTAAAGATCTAAATCTTTTCGAGCTTTTTGTCTTTTATTGAACAATTACAGAGTGCAGGGATTTTTGATAAACACAATTATATCGCACTAGTCATTAAAAACGCTACTAAAGTGGTTACGCAATAAGGTAAATTAATGCATTTTGGATGGATTCCTGGCTATAGTAACGTTGAATGTAATGAGACAGGCGACAAGCTAGACTTTCAGATAAAGTTAATTTTTCCTATACTTTGCTGATAATTGTGCGTCACGTATAAGATGTAACCATAGTTTGGCCCATGTTTTTCTCGCTCATATGTTAATTATTTTAACCCGTAATCTTAATTTCTCATTCTGCTTTGACGCTTGGCCTGAAGAGGGAGCGTGTTAGTCCCGAAACCGGTAGCCAATAAAGTTATTATTAAATAAGGAAAAGTACTACAATCAAATTTCTTACCTTTAAGTTTCCTTTTATCCAATAACTTCCTTGACAATTTAGAACCTATAATTTTTGGTTTTCGTTCTAGCTAGTGGGCATAATTTTGGTCTTCCCGATGTTAATCTTCAGACCAATATCTCTGCTTGATGTGTTGAGCTCCGCCATAAGATCTTGCAGTTCAAAGGCGCTATGAGCAAACAGTACAATATTGTCCGCGAATTTTAAATGGTGTAGGTGTTGTCGATCAACTCGTGTGCCCTTTTTGCATGGATTTTTCCGTCGATGGAGAATTAGTGAAAATAAATCAACCGTCCAAAGTGAAAATGAATCAACCGATTCGCGTGAAAACTTTAAAATATATGTATATTAACAAGTCGATGCTATTTATTATTTATTAATTTAACAAGTATATAAATTATCTTGCAAATATAGGGGTCAAAAATGATTATAGTAAAAAATAAATACACGAATGAATGCAATATATTTTTTCATTTAAATATAACAAAAATATTTTTTTTTAATGTTATATAATATTAAATGTTTTTCTAATCCAGTAAATCTTAGACAAGAAACAAATTTACTTAATTAACTTTTATATTCATTTCAGATTACAAGAAGGTTGCATATGCCATTTATTTTTTTAAATTTGTGAGTATTTTCAATTGTTGTAATTTTTTTAATATTACGATAGATTGGTGTCAAACCTTCGCAATAAGGCCTGGTCTCAATATTCCGATTAGATTTACTAACAGTGGGCTTTTCAATAGGCCGAGTACGCCTCTAGTCAGTCTCTTTCATAAAGTATGAGAATTCGACGATATAGCTATTAATAATGTAAACGCAAGGCTCGGCTTGAATTGTAATAAAAATACAAGGCAAGGAAATAGAAAAATTAAATGAAAATGAACCGAAAATGATAAAAAATAAAGTACGTGTGTATATACTTATTAATTAGAATAATCGGCAGATGTTTATTTCCGCTCAAGAGGGATATATCAATTTATCCCAAGTCACACATTTCATGAGTATAATTATAGTAAAATATTTTGTTAGTTGAGGTTGATGTACATATTTGTGTACATTGTTGAAATAATAAAATTATTGCCAATGGGAATATACTAAAAAAAAATCCTAAAAATGCGTGTAATAGAAAGTAAAATAGTAAATCTTATTATTTTTCAAAATCTTATTGTTTTTTTTTATATTTTAGCTGCAGTGCTTCTTTTATAATAAAGTTCAGTAAGTGTCTCAAATTCGGAACACTGCGTTTCGTTTTTTTACGATTGTTTGCGTTTTATATTTTTTGGCTTCTGAAATTTTAGTGTTATAGATAGATAGAGTATATGGAAGAAATTTTAACGTTACATTCAAAGTTGATCAATAAAATTAAAATTCCAGACTTCCACAACACATATGTTTGAAGACTTAAGTGGGTTATATTTATAATATAATTTACAGATTTAGTAGGATTGGGTTGAGTAAAAAGTAATTAAAAGTAATTTTTAGGTAAAATTCAAAGAGCAAATCTTTATAGTAATAATCCCAGTTTTCTTAGCGCAAAACTGCTCAACTTGCGTTTTGCCTTTCCAAAGAAACGAAAAATGAAAATCTGATGGTGGCAGATCAGGCGAATAGGGCGGGTGTAGTAGAACATCCAACCCAAACTCTAACAATTTTTGACGGTTTGTCAAAGACACGTGAGGTCGAGCGTTATCTTGATGAAGTATGACTCCATAAGAATTAGCCAATTTGGGGCGTTAACCTGATCTGGCACCATCCCATTTTCATTTTTTAAGTCTCTTCAAAATTCGCCTGCAAAACGCAAAAGCAGCTTTTCGCTGAAAAAACTTGGAAATTCTGGGATCATGACATTTTGAAATTGCCCGATGGATGGTGCCTATATCATTTAGAAATTAAAAAATGTTCAATAAAATTTAGTTTTTGAATTTTATCTAAAAATACGAAATTACTTTTTACTCAACCCAATATAAACTACAGGGTGTTCATTTATATACAAACTGAAATAGAAATAGAAAATTAAATGAAGGATGCTGATACCTGCTGTGTAGGAAGCAAAGAAGGTCAAGAAGTTTAGCGTTTGTAAATAACAACTTGTCGCAGGGCAATAAATTAAAGTATGCCTGCTTCAGTGATTTGAATTAATCATATAGTTTTCAATATGAAAAAGACATTGATGTTAGTAGGTGTTCAAACCGTGGCTCTGATGTAGTGTTTGCTACAGATTACGAGTGTAGAATGAACATGTTGAACTTATTTTGATTTTATTTGTTGTAACAAAAATTTGCATTCATAAAAGATTTTAACTAGCTCAATCTAAAATAAGCCAAATGAAAAGGTAGTTTTTCGCTGAGTGCGGACTTTGCAAGCCGCAACAAAAACGTTATTATTGTGACCTCTTTGTGCATTATTCTGTTTGCGACCACCTGTTTACGTTGTTTACGACGTCAACACAAGGTGCTGTCTCCGTCTATTTGTCAGCTAGGGTTCTTTTCTTTGGTTACACTACAAAGCCAAAGGCTTTTCTGAGGCCGATGAAAACGTTGTCATCTTGGTGATCCTTAATCTCGATCTTCTGGAGTTCAGCATCGTAGTGGACGTTGAGGAGATTGCGTGGCATTGATTAAAGAATTGTATGCAGGAAAACAGATGCTTCTGGGTTGTTCTCTTGTGAAATATTTTCTAAATAGTTTAAAGAATCCACACCATTTTAGTAGATTATAAACGAGTACAAGACCTAATGTAGCTCCAGTAAAGGAAAATTCTAGGTTAATCCAGTCTGATTTTTCAATTAAGAAGGGTTTGTTTAACTGCGGTTGCAGTTGCTCGTCATATTGATTTAATTTATGCTGGGTATATTACAACTATATATACAACAATCGCCTTCTGTGATATCGGTTAAGGGTATATAATTTGTTAAAATAGAACTTGAAGTAGAACAGCTAGTTGTAGGATATGACTTTAAGTGTAAACTTTACATGTTGGTTGTAAAGTTACAAGTTCTGTTTTTTTAAATGTTTTTTGTAGTCTTAAACAATAATTGGAATAATACATCGTAAAGTTGACTTAACACAAATTAAATTTGTTTCTTCATTATTTAAATGGTTAAGCCTTAAATTTGAGTTTTTCTCTATTTGTGCTTGCATTTGGTTTTGTTAGATATAGTGAACAGGATGGATTTTGAGAATTATAGTTACAAACAAGAATATTAATCGCAGTTTTGTTAAATAAGTAATATATCATAGGTTTTTAAGTTATTTTTTAACATATGTTCAAGATTTTTTATCAGATAAATTTGCTATAGGGACTCTATATTTATTAATTAATGATTTTCGTTGTAATATCTGGAATAATAACATCATCTTCTATTTCTATTTTAGAAATTAAACCCTCATGTTTATTTGAATTTACATTTACTTGTAAATTTTTTTCACATCTAGCAGGTAGAGTTATTTTTCATGTATTTCATTATTGAAATGTATCTCAAAGTTGTTGAAGACATCTTTTCGATTTTTATAGTCTATTATAGCGCTTTGCTTTTGAAAAAGTCTTCCTAAAATACCGTCAAGCATTGCAGGAAAATTGTACCTATTGATTTTGATTCAACGATTTGAAATTTGTTGAGCCTAAGGTTAAAATTTTTTCATTAGGTATAATGGTATTCAAATTAATTTTATTATGATCAAATATTACATAATATACATAATAATTACACTTAATTGGGATAAATCTAAGGATTTATCTTTTATAATTGAGATTGAAGCTCCTGAATCGATTAGAAATTTTTTATTAGAAGTTTGAATGTTAAAAGTGAGAAAATTAGATGTTGTGTTTTGGTTAAAGTAAATAGTGTTTTTGAGTTGAACGTTATGAAATTTAGGATTTAATTGTCGCTTTGCGTAACGTTCTCCAGAATTTGGCTTTCTATAATTTTGAATTTTCTAATCTTGTAGAGCTAAGGTGAATGCGTCGTTTAGATTGTGTAAATCGCGTGCTCGTAACATTTCAGGTTGAAAATGAATTATAAATCTTTTTATTTCCATTGACTCTGATTGTCGAGATCTAAGAAGATTATTTTGCTTTTTCGAGTCTTTTAAAAAATTCTGTTATCGTTTCATTATGATTTTGACGAATTGTTTCTAATTCTTCGTGAAGTTGAATTAGATGTTTTGTTGTTGTTTGAAAAGAATGGAGAAGTCTTTCTTCAACCGGAGTTGAATAATCTGGAACTGGTCCAATACCTCTTGAGCCTCGTTGTTCGTTCGTAGAGTTTTTCTTTTTAAATTTTTTGCACCTCACGCCTGACACCATTTGTTGGATTCCCCAATTGGTTGTTCTTGAATATTGAAAGGTCTGCCCTTTTTGGGGATGTCCAATGGTGACACAAGTATAACTTTTATGTTGTTTCAAGACCGAGTAGTAGTGACATGATGGTGATAATTGTTTTAAGAATGGATAACACTTTTTAATCAATTAAATTATATTGAATATATTTAAATAGATACAACGGTTTATTTACTAAAACTGTAAACTTCTTTCTATTGATTACTGACTGCTACTACTACTACTACCGTTATCTTAGTGTTTGTGATTTTATAAGTTCTGTTGTCCACATCTAAAAAGATGGAGATTTCGCTGATCGCGTGTCTGGATAAAATAATGAACAAATCAAAATTAGCGAAATTATTAATAAGGTGTAACAAAGAATCCCTTACCTTAATTTCATCCAACAATATATTGCGTTCTTTCCTGTCAACGAAAAAGTAGGAGCAGGCGCCTTCTTCGGGGGAATCCCGAAATCAATAGAACTCACCGAGCGCAGAGAAGGCAATTAAGTACGATTCCGAAAATTTCCGAATAGTTTCAAATTCTTGTAGATCTATTATGTGGTGTGAATTAAGGCACATATAACATATAGCTCACGTATATGTAAACTTTGGAAGCTCTTAAATTCTCGATTAGGACGTAAAACGTAAAGTTTAGTTAGAACGATGGTTGCTTGGAAACGCTACACAACGAAGAGTTGGGAGCAGAAGACTATACCAAACGTATTCATTTCTCACGAAATTTTGTACGGTGAACAACTCGTTGAGAAGACAGAAACTTCTCTCTTCAATTACATATGAATTAAGATATTTTGTCGCGCACAAACAATTTTAGGAGGTACCGAATATTAAAATGCCTTTCGACTGTCGCTTTAATATTGTGGCTTTATGGCACAAAATGCTTTTTTAATTTTATAATTCTTCATCTTTTTTACATGTTCTTGTATGTATGTATGTTTCTATAAAATACGACTATATCAACAGGCATTTTGTTTTTATGCACATTTTAGATATTTAGGATTAAAAATATCAATAAATACAATAAAATATCGTTTTCTCATAATCTCGTTGTGCTTGTGCTCGTTTAACCATGTCTACCCTTGTTAGAGGTAATGTTTGCCCGAATGCAAATTGTGGCAAATCTTCATCCAAATATAAAAAAGCATCAGTTTCCTTCTAATACAGAAGTATCTTTGCATTCTCTTTTGATAAATTTCTGTAAATTTTTTTAATTTAAAAATTTTTAGAACTTCAACTACTAATAAAAAAAAGCTTTTTTGTGTTTTAATTCTCCGGCAGGGTATAAATATTTGAGATTTCGAAATGTAGTGTTACCTGTCCTTAGTACTGTAACGAACGATTTCCGACCAAAAATCGAAAAAGAACGCAATAGAAACGAATCGAAGATCTAGAAATTCTAGATTGCGAATTTACGAGAACTTGTACTAATTATATAAAGCATCACATCGGACCGAGACGGCAGTTAGCCGGACAGTCGTATAGAGTTAGGAAGTGAGCTCCGACCGCGGCAAAAGGAAGCCACCAGTGGCGCGTCTTATAAATATTTACCGGTCGTCTTTATTATAAATAGTAAACAATTTCATTTTTATTTATTAATTGTAAATAATGATTAGTGTAAATAGTTTAAAATATAAATTTTCATTAAATAAACTCTTTTAATTACCACACGAACGTGACAGTACCATAAGGAAATGGAAAAATTAAAATAGTTTTTTACCTGATTATAACGACATCATTTTTAACCAATTGAAACATAAGGCTGTTGAAATGACCATTAAGGGAAAATTCGAATATAACAATTCCTTCGATGTGGTTGAAGGCGTCGAAGATTTGAGACAGTGGGGCAGAATCAACAAAACTGCTGAGAAAGAGTTAGTTATTCCGGCACGAGGGTTGTTTTCTACTTGGAAATTTCAATTGGCGTATTTTTTACAAATACTGGAATATCGAAGGAATTTTTTTAATATATGGGTGTTAACATTTCGACGCCGTACATTATACATAATAATTAAAAAAATATATATATGATTTTCTTATAAATAGTCGCACATTAATTTTGATTTCATCAAACAGACTTATAATTTAGATAAAGGTGACAGACATTCATATAAATCCAGGACCATTTCAAAAGATGTCATGTAGTTTAGTCTTTCAAACTGAGCATACATTTCGTATAATATCGAATACTGTTTTTTATAAAAATCAAGATTTAGTTTATCGTAGGACTAGATATTTGAATTTAAGTACAATTTAATATTTGTTAACTCACATTTTTTTAAATACTGTTTTTCTTGTTTGGAAACCTACAATAACACAGGTCTGAAAAAAACTTTTTCAAAAATTGTTTTGATTGAACTACATAAAGATAAGTTAATTTATGTTGTTTTTTGCGCTGATTTCAAAAAATGACATTTTTTTCTTTCACGTAAGGTTTGCCTACAAAATAAAGTTGAAGCATTTGGAAAAAGTACAAAAATCGGTAAATATTATTTTATTTTAACATTAAGTAAAAGCAAAAATAACAACAATACCTAGCTAGAATAAGTTTAATAGTGATACACATGTGTTGCAAAGTTATTATAACCTGGAATCACTTTGTGTAACCACTTTGTTGACCTAGTAAAATGGAAATAACTTTCAAATCCCCACAAGTGGTCCATTTATGGTCAGAGTAGCTGAACTTATTAAGACAAACTCAAGATTTTTGTAGTATTCTTTCAAATGGACTAAGTGGTCGTCGGATCGCCGACTCGTTCGCACGCGTGTGCTCGACACTGCGCCGGGGTGCTCGCACATCTTGTGCCGCGGGTTTGGCAGCACCGCATGTGCGCTCATCGGTTGTGTTGAGCTCTCAATCGCTGGCATCACGGTGTTGGGCCGTGAGCATAGAGGAGTGCACGGCCGGCCAGCTCCTTCGGAGACCTGGTGCTGGTACTCTTCGCTTCCAGGGAGTGGCAAGCTGATCAGCACGCTAGCTGGTGCCGCACGGGGCTTCACGTTTAAGTGAGACCGCGGCGACCGGCCAGCTTCTTCAAGTCGAGACCTGGTGCTGACACTCCCCGCTGGATTTGAACTACTGAGTGCAGTATTGGGTGGCTCCATGGAAGAGACTGTACCATACCAATCCCAATCGCCATCAAGAAGTATACGATCGATCAGCTCCCTTGTGGAGACCTGGTGCCGATACTTCGTCGTTGTAGTCTGCGCAAAATCTTCCCAAGCAGGCGAGGGTAAACGGCGTGAGTTAGTACTTGATAAGCTCGTAGACTACGCGACACACTCCAGGAGCATTTCGATGCTCCCGCTGTACGCAACGAAAAGGGGTATGCGCAATTATGCCCCTTCAGTTGCAGTGAACTACTAAGCGTTACCTCTGGATGGCTCCTAGGGAAGGTTTCGCCGTAAAGTACCCAATCGCCACAAGAAATATACGGCCGGCCAGCTCCCTTGCGGTGCCG
The DNA here is from genome assembly GCA_033557785.1 of Enochrus cinctus. NCBI lineage: Eukaryota > Metazoa > Arthropoda > Insecta > Coleoptera > Hydrophilidae > Enochrus > Enochrus cinctus. The sequence goes on from JAUIMW010001739.1 coordinate 9,208, forward strand.
ATATTCCGTCATAGCAGTCGACGGGTTTACCCGAAGACTGCGAGACACTCCAGGAGTATTTCGATATTCCCGTTGTACGCAACAAATAGGGGTATGCGCAAACATGCTCCTTTGCATTGAACAACTGTGCGTAACCTCTGGGTGGCCCCTAGGGAAGGTTACGCTGTAAAGTACCCAATCGCCAATATACGTGCTTCACCTTTGTCTTCTCGGAGGCCATGCTGATTACATGTACGTCACTAGCAGTTCCCGCCAGACAGGGACTAGTACTTGAGTGCCGTTCGTATGAATAGCACCTTTCAGCGGCTATGATGATTTAGCCTCCTGAAAACCAGGAATTCTGAGCTGCTAATGTTATACTTCTACACAACGAGCTATATGTTATATGTGATTAAGGTTATCGCATTTCGCGACTTGGCGTTAGTTTCATTACGGTGATGTAGATGGCGCAACTCTCCAGGTATATCCTTTCCGCTTTACACTGAATCATTTCCGATATATGAACTGATTTGTATTAAAATGGAAAACTTTAAACAAGAAAATATGGATAATTCTATTATTAAAAGCGAACATTCTAACTATTGTGACGTGTATAATGATCCTTTACTATCGGACACAGAATTTAAACATCTAGATGAATGCTACAGTGATAAAACAATTAAATGTGAAACAAACGAAGAAATAAAATTTGAAATTGAAACAACAGAATTACGAGATAGAACTATCAAATCAGAAGATATGAAATTAGAGTATACATCAATAGATTGTAACTTTAACGAAACCAAACTAGAAGGCGATTGTCTACCAAAAAGCCCATTTGCTGCACATTCATCAAATGATTTCGATTTAAATGAAACCAAGAAAAATGAAGGCAGACTGTATGAGTGCGATGCATGCAATAAAAAATTAAATTCAAAAGACAGTCTAATTGTACATAAGAGAATACATTCGGGCGATAGGCCGTATGCGTGCCAGTTATGCAATAACAAATTTATTTGCAAAAGAAAATTAACTGCGCACATGAGATCGCATCTTGGAAATCAGTATGAGTGCAACATTTGTGATAAAAAATTTAATGAGAAAGATACTTTAACTAAGCACATGCTAACACATTCTAGAGATAGTTCGTATAAATGCGATGTATGCAACAAATTATTTTCTTATAAACATAGTTTAACTGTGCATATGCGTTTACATTCTGGAGACCAGTATCCGTGTGAAATTTGCAATAAAAAATTTAATCGACATGATTTATTAATGAAGCATGTGAGAATACATACTGGAGAAAGGCCATATGAGTGCCTTATATGCCATAAAACATTTGTGCACAGTAACAGTTTGACCGTGCATGTCAGGTTACATTCTGGAAATAGGTATCATTGTGAAATTTGCAATAAAACATTTACACAGAAGTATAGTTTAACTGTTCATAAGAAAAAACATTTTGGAGATACACCGTACAATTGCGACATATGCGATAAAAAATTTGTTCAGAAATGCGATTTAACTATCCATATGAATGTTCATTTTGCAAATCGGTTTCAATGTGATGTTTGCAATGTAAAATTTGCTCGACAGAGTAGTTTAACCAAACATTCTAGAAAACACACAGAAGAAATGCTGTACGAGTGTCGAATTTGTAATAAAAAATTTGATCAAAAAGAAAATTTGTCCTTGCATATGAGTTTACATGTTGGAGACAAGTATCGGTGCAAAATTTGCGACAAAAATTTTACTCAGAAATATAGTTTGACTTATCATATGAGAATACATTCTGAAGATTGGCCACATTCGTGCACTATATGCAATAAAAGGTTTCTTCGAAAAGGCGACCTAATTATACATCTAGGATCACATTCTAAAGATATACCGTTTCAGTGAGATATTTGCAAAAAAATTGCTAAGAAATGTTTCGACATAAAGAATAAGTTAATTGTCTAAAGTTAATTTGATGTTTTTACTAATGAAACAGTAATTACCCAAACCTTAACATAATAATTTGTTTATCAAAGCAATATTAATATTAAAAAAAAATCTAATATACGATTTATAATATTATGATGTTTGTTTAATTCAATGCCTTCATCATTTGTGATGTTAAAAAGCTATCGTCTAATTGAATTTCCTTGCCCAAGTTAGAAAAGCTTCTGTGCCGCGATTCATGAATTATACTCTCATAAAGTATATTGCGATCATGTGTACCTTACAGCTGATCTATAGTCTACAATAACTTGTAATTTAAGGTAAATCTATACAGTGAGACAATAACAAAAACGACAGAATATGGTAAAGGTCGGTGGGTAGCAGCGGAATGTAACTCATTTGAATACTGGAGTTTCCGCGGGTGATCGTCTCACTTTCAATCAAATCGCAGCAAAATCACGTTTCTCTCTATCTCATGGAAGTACCATATCTGTTTTACAATGCTTTGGAGAAGGCCTACGCAGTTCCTTAGAAAAAAAAAGGTCACCATGGCTGTGTTTACAACACGGAGGATAATAAAACTTTACTGCTTTAAAAGAAACTTTTTTTAGAAGAAAGAATTTAAAATTTAGATAAGAACTCTGTGAAATAGTTAGTTTATTGACGTAATTATTTAAATCTTTGATCAGTAAATACCGTCATTTATAATTTCTTAAATATCATAGGTTATATTTTCCATA
>JAUIMW010001740.1:0-11865 GCA_033557785.1 Enochrus cinctus
CTCTCTTGTGTGTCTATATATATATATATATATATATATATATATATATATATATATATCACCAATTAGAAGAAGACAGAGCTCGCTTCTAAAACTTATCGAGATCACATCTTTTTTGCTAAAGTAAATTTTTAAGTGCTTATTTCTCTACTTTATTTGATAGAAATCTTCCATGGAAAATAATTCGTATAACTAAAATTATAGTCCGCGGCGAACTGATATTATAAAGGCAATGTGTCCTTATTTTATCTTGTTTTTATCTTTGGTAAAATGTAGGTATGTTTACTGATTTTTAAACGATAAAAGAAGGGCCTGGGGGACATGGAATGTCCTCCAGGTACTCAGCTGCTTACGCTCTCCCAATTGATTGAATAAACTGAGACAAGTAGACGGTATTGTAAAAATTTTGAACGGTAAATCAGATGTATGCAGCTTTTGAAGTGTAAATTAGAAGTAGGTAGAAACCGGTACACCTGGAGGACATTCCATGTCCCCCAGGCACCTTGGTGTCCTTTTTTATTTTTGGTAATGACAGTGAACCACTTACACTTAATATTTTCATCAAGGATAATTATATCCTTGGTAAGAATACTTCTGGGCTGTAAATTGAATGATTGATTTGTTCAATACCTAGAACATAAATGATCTATTTCTACTACCTTCATCATTACTAAATCTCCTTAATTTCTTGCGATAGTCTTCGAAAGGATTTGTAAGGACTTCCCTACAGATGATCTATAACTTCTAAAACGTCTGGTGTTAACACAGTACCAAGTCCAGTTGATTTTCCCTTGATAACTACCAACTTCGTCAAAACGTTTTATTAATCGTCTTACATGTAAAGAAAACACTTCATAATTTCCAATTACTTCAGGAAAATTGTTTTGGATTTGCATGTGGCATGACTGCATGCTTTTTGGGAGTTAAATGGCCACAAAGGAGTCTAAAGAAACCACAATCTACTTTTTTTCTTGCTCATTGATTAATCTTATACAGATGAAGAGTAATATCGTGCTTTTTAAAAATTGGAGGACATTCTATGCCCTCAGACCCCCTGGTACCTCTCTTTTATGTTATATGTAATTGTATTCCAACATAGGAATTTTAAATGATGATTAAAGATAAAAGAAAGACCACCAGGTGGTACACTGTTATCTACATACTCCTAATTTATTTAAAAAACTACATAATACTCGTAGACATCTAAGCACCAGGAGGACATTCCATGTCGCTTAAACCCCTTAGTGGTCTCTCTTTTATATTGTTATTATTACAATATATAAATTATCTTTCAATATAGGTTTTATAAACGATCTTTAAAGCTAAAAGAAGGATCACCAGGGGGTCTGAAGACATGGAATGTCCTCCAGGTGCACTGGTTCTTACGTACATCTTAATTTATACTTCAAAATCTTTCAACTTGACAACACTTTCAACTTGTCTCAGTTTATTCAATCAATTAGGAGAACGTAAGCACCTGAGTAACTGGAAGACATTCCATGTGCCTCAGACTCTCTATTCTCCAGGTATTATCGAGTGATTTAACTTAAAATCAGAAGTAGATTGATAGCAGAGCGCCTGGAGGACATTCCATGTCCTAGTAGCCCTTCTTTCATTTGGAAAAATTAGTAGACATCCCATTTGAGAGTTTATTGAGAGTTTAAGTTTAATCACTTGTTAATAAGAAGATAATTAGCAAACAAGAAAATGGAGAAAGTGGAAATAGGAGTACATTGTCAAGTGGCCAGTGATTGTTGAGAGAGCAGTAGCACACCTGAAGTTAAGTCTCAAACCAGACTGGGTTGGAGGGAGTATACTATACTCCAGTAGATGTGACCGAAGTTGATTATCGATCACAGAGTTTTTCTATTCTTACTTTACGTCTTGGCAACACTTGGTTAATGACTTTAAGTCGGTGCCTATCGTACCAACGCCCTGTTCTGGTTTTAGGCCTAACTTCAGCTGCGTTACTGTTCTCTCAGAGTCCTTATATTGCAGAAAAAAATGCATTCGAAGAACTTTTGGTATGCACCGTACTGAATTGTGTCAACCAAAATTTAAACATTCTCTGTTGAGTTACAAATAAATAAATGAAAATTGTGGTTTCTGAGAATAAGGGGCGTCTGTGACGGGCCCACCGTGAATCGTACAGCGGAACAACCTTCCAGGGAAGCAACACAACAATTTATTCTAATGTTTAGTTGTATCCAATAAAGCCACCAAGATAAGGGTGGCGTTAGAGCGTATTGGTAAGAAGCAGAGCGTAGACTACACACGGAGATAGCAAATGAGGTCTCCTATCCCCCAGCGTAGAATTTTCATATTCCCCGGTAATGCAGTTTGTTAATTAAAAATTCCAGAAAGAGAGACCGGTAACTGCAACTTTTCATCTGATTTTAAGTCGGGTTTAAATTGAATCATTATAAAGTTCAGGAGTGGCGTCAGGAAAAGAGTCTCTCCGGGTGTCGCCGGCAACGACTGCGAACTAACTTGCACCAGTAACTTTTGAGTTGTAAAGTGCAAATAATTAGTTGTCACATTAAGACGCTGTTTGCATTCGAATCTTCCGAGGCATACACCGACCGTCTGGGAAAAATGGAAATAAATAGCTGTTGGTGGATGGCTTCGCCAGCCACCGTCAGGACCTGTAATACACTAGGTGGAAGCAAAAAAACCTAAAAACTTTTCCCTTAACTTCTAGAGGAAGTAATTACCGTCTTTTTACCTTTTGTTTTCCTCTTACAATGGAATAGGTTAGTAACGCAACCTACTTCTGACAGTTTCACTGTTAACATCAGAATTATAAACTCAAAATATCTCTTTATAAACAACCAACCTCTGAAAACTTATAATTACTTTAAGCATCACGCAAACAAAACTGGAACCAAAAAATAAAAAAAAATTAAGTAGTGAAGGTGGGGAGGGAGGTAAGGAGGATCCTTTCAAATTCCAATCACCACAAAGATAAAACTCAACGAGAAGTGGCGTAGTGTTGAATAGACTGGATGTTTACTGTACAAATTGGTTAAATCGAGCAAGTTGGTAATCCAAATGCAAAGTGAAGGATTAGAGTGGAGGTTTTACTGACGTCGCGAGGACGGAGGAGCGTTGGCGGGAGTGCGCCCCGGCGAACCCTTTTCAAATTTCAACACGCGCCAGAGGCGGCATCGGAAGCTTCCTTTTATCGATTGAGGTGGTTGAGAACGCGAGGGGGTGTATTTTTAATTTCGCCACTTTACTCTCGCTAAACAAAAGCACTCGCATGTTACGTGCGACAAATGCCAATGCTCTTCATCCATTGTCTTGACGTTTCCATTCACCAACTATCAAACTCTTAAGCTTCGATTCAAAAATCAACCCCCCTCCCTTGGAAGAGGGTGCGTGTGCGGTATTGCTCCATTAATAAAATAAACATTTTTGTTTGCGTATCAAAGCACGAGTAATCGGTTTCACCTTTGGAAAGGATTCGCGGGAGGTGGTAGACGACGACGACATATCCTGAAACAGAGGGAAGTTTACGCGACAGGGTGGAGAGATGTGACACTCACACACTGGCGGAGCATCCCCTCGGAGAGAACGGATTGAAGGAGAGAGGAGGATTCACTAAATTGATAAGCTCCTCTATTGTATTCAATCTGCACCAAGGTAAACCTTCTTATCGGGACGATTTGCTCGAGTTGTAAAACGGGTGGTGGGTTTGAGCACCCCCGAGCTCTGACATCAGGGTCGGATTATGTTTAGGTCTACCCGCATCAATATCTGACGTTAGAGCCACAAAAAATATTTCCATTGTTTGTATTATCTGAATTCGTAATGCGGATGTGTTGTCAGGAACAACTCCTGGGTATTGTCGTTGAGAGACGAAACTTACGTCTTCTATTTTAACTTCTTTAGCTTGTATTGGCTTAAGCACCCCCTTACCATATTCAAAATATTCTAATACTGTTTGTAATGTTGTTCTTGGAAAGCATGATTTTATTCTGTCAAACCAACACGTAAGAACACTAATTACATCAAAGGTTCTATATTAATATAATAGCCAAACATAGAATGTCCTCCAGCTACTCCACTATTTACATTTTCCTTATTAGTTGAATTATTCGTTTGAAAAGGATTTTCATATTTTTTGTAAAGATACTGAACCATTTACTAAAACATCTGATGTAAACACAGTACAACGTCCAGTGGAATGTCCTCCAGGTACTCAGTTGCCTACGTTTTCCCAATTGATTGAATAAATTGAGACAACTAGAAAGTGTTGTCAAGATTTTGAGATGTAAATTAGAAGTACGCAGAAACCAGCGCACCTGTAGGATATTCCATGTCCCCCAGACCCCCTGGTTACCTTCTTTTATGTTGTTTTTACTTTTAATAAAATGTAGGGATGTTTACTGATTTTTAAGGAGGCCCCGGAAATCTGAAAGACATGGAATGTCCTCCAGGTACTCAACTGCTTACGTTCTCCCAATTGATTGAATAATAGCAGTTGATAGCAGTACACCTGGAGGACATTTCATGTCCCCCAGACCCCTTGGTGTCCTTTCTTTCATTTGAAAAAATCAGTTAACATCCGTCTTTTGAAGAAGAATAAAAATAACATGAAAGGACACCAGGGAGTCTGGGGGACATGGAATGTCCTCCAGGTGCAATGTTATCAATGTATTCCTACCCACTCTTCCTTACTTCTCTTGGTTACTAATTTACTTCTTATTATCGGGTGATTAAACTTAAAACCATAAGTTCATTGATAGCACTGCACCTGGAGGACATTCCATGTCCCCCAGACCCCCTGGTGTCCTTTTTTTCATTTGGAAAAATCAATTAACATCCCTCTTTTGAAGAAGAATAAAAATAACGTGAAAAAATGACACCAGGGGGTCTGGGGGACATAGAATGTCCTCCAGGTGCACTGTTATCAATGTACTCTTACCTACACTATCTACCTTCTCTTCGTTGCTATTTTTCTTCTTATTTTCTAGTGATTAAATTTAAAATGAGCAGTGCATTTCTATCAATGGATAGAAGTGCACCTGGAGGACATTCCGTGACCTCCAGATATCCTGGTGTCTTTCCTTCATTTTAAAAAATCAGAAGAAGAGTAAAAATAACATAAAAGAAGGACACCAGGAGGTCTGGAGGACATAGAATGTCCTACAGGTGCATTGCTATCAACCTACTTCTGATTTTAAGTTAAATCACTCGATAATAAGAAAATAATTACTAACCAAAAGAAGTAAGGAAGTGTAGGTAGGAGTGCATTGATAGCAGTGCACCTAGAGGACATTACATGTCCTCCACACCCCCTGGTAATCTTTTTTTCATTTGAGTTTGAGGACTCACTCTCACAGTTTAGTATTGTCACTGATCTTATTATCCACCTTGGGAATTTTAATGTCAATGGTTTAAACATTAATGGATCATGACCTCACTCAAGTACTGGATGTTGAGCCTCGAGGGCGTCCCGAAACAAGGACATACTTTAAGAGACTTCTCATTTTATATAGGAGCATTTTTTGGTGGACTTAGTTTCAGTATATTGGCATGGGCTGCTAGAGCTTGCGGGGGTTGAAGAAGGTTAATTTCTTTAACTACCACTTGCTATCTCTTCTTGATTCTCATGCTTTAAAGTTGTTACATACCATTAGAAGTCATGCCCTTGGATAAAGTGTAACATTAGGAATGGTGTAGACGGATTGCATTCTCGAGAAGATCTGGTTTCTTCAGGTGTACCCCAGGGTTCTATATTGAGACCCCTGCTTTATCTAACTTACACTTGTACCTTCATGAACGGGTTTTTTTCCTGTAATACCCATGTATATGCTGACGATACCCAGTTATACCACTCATTATCTGCCCATGACGTCCGAACTGCTCCGAGTTGTGTCAACGGTGATTTGAAATCTATCTCCAACTGGGCAAAAAGATATCCAATTATTTGTAGATGATATTTCGTTCCCTATTGTTGAGGATGCTAAAAATCTTATTTTTGTCTTTGATGGCTGGGCTCTCTGGTTGAATATGTGTCTCCCTCTCCTACCCTTGCATTCAAATCTTCTTCCAACAACATATATTCTTCGTTCTGTTCCAAGGTTTCCAACTCATTCTCCTGTTCTTCATGCTATTTTCTGGTTTCATTTTCTCTTCATATGTTCTTCTTAACTATTTTTAACTTTTCTATGGATTCGTTTTGCAAATTGTACTTCCTACCTTCATCCTATTGATCACTTCTACGTTCTAATAAACTGTATCCAAACTACCTTTTCCTTTACGAAAGTTACATACTCTATTATTGTCAGTATTTTTAAGTATAGGAATAATTTTTACTTCTCTGTAAATAGAAGGAAAATTCTAGGGATGAATTTATAATTTTACAACGTGTACCATTAATTATATAATGAATAAAGAGTAAATAGAGAGAAATCTAATTCTTCTAACTTTTTAGACACAGCACAAAATGTGGTCCCCCAAACCTCCTTGTGGCCCTTCTATCATTTGGAAGAAACAGTAATCACCTCTTTGTTTAAGCAGAATAGAAACAATATAAAAGAAAGACACCAGGGGGTCTAGGGGACATGGAATGTCCTCCAGGTACACTGCCATCTACGTATTTCTGATTGATATTTAAAGATCTCTTTAATACCTTTATTTGTTTGAGTTTGTTTATGTTTAATCGCTCAAAAATAAGAAGATAATTAGCAACCAAGGAAGTGTAGCTAAGAGTGCATTGATAATAGTGCACCTGGAGGACATTAGTAACTAAGAGAAGTAAGGAAGAGTGCATTGATAGCATTGTACCTGGAGGACATTCCATGTCCCAGACCCCCTGGTGTCCTTCTTTCATGTTATTTTTATTCTTCTTCAAAAGAGGGATGTTAACTGATTTTTCCAAATGAAAGTAAGGGCACCAGGGGGTCTGGAGGACATGGAATGTCCTCCAGGTGCACTGCTATCAATGTACTTCTGATTTTAAGTTAAATCACTCGATAATAAGAACATATTTAGTAACTAAGAGAAGTAAGATAGTGAAGGTAGGAGTAGATTGACAGCAGTGCACCTGGAGGGCATTCCTTGTCTAATTTTTCCTCCAGTTATTCAGCTGATTACCTCCTCCCATTTGATTAGATACCTTGAGACAAGAAGAAAGTGTATATTTTTAAGTATAAAATTAAAGTAAGTACACGTTAAATTTAAATTAGAACTAGAACGTAGAAACTGGCGCACCTGGAAGATATTTTATGGCCCCCGGACTCCTGGTATTCTTCTGTTGTTTTTGCCTTTAATAAAATATAGGGATGTTTACTAATTTTTAAACGATAAAAGGAGGGCCACCAGGGGTCTGGGGGACATGGAATGTCCTCAAGGTATTCAGCTGTTTACGTTCTCCCAATTGATTCAAAATTTTGAAGTTTAAATCAGAAGTATGCAGCTTTTGAAGTGTAAATTAGAAGTAGGTAGAAACATTCCATGTCCCCCAGACCCCCTGGTGTCCTTTTTTATGTTGTTTTTACCTTTAATAAAATGTAGGGATGTTTACTAGTTTTTAAGCGATAAAAGGAGGGCCACCAGGGGGTCTGGGGAATGTCCTCCAGGTACTCAGCTACTTACGTTCTCCCAATTGATTGAATAAACTGAGACAAGTAGAAGGTATTGTCGAACTTTTGAAGGGTAAATCAGATGTATGCAGCTTTTGAAGTGTAAATTAGAAGTAGGTAAAAAACGGTGCACCTGGAGGACGTTCCATGTCCCCCATACCCCCTGGTGTCTTTTTTTTTATGTTGTTTTTACCTTTAATAAAATATAGGAATGTTTACTGATTATTAAACGATAAAAGGAGGGCCACCAGGAGGTCTGGGGGACATGGAATGTCCTCCAGGTACTTAGTAGCTTACGTTCTCCCAACTGATTGAATAAACTGACTTGAATAGAAAGTGTTATCAAGATCTTGAAGTGTAAATCAGATGTATGTATATTTTTAAATGTAAATTAGAAGGACGTAGAAACCAGTACACCTGGAAGATATTCCCTTTGTTGAAGTAGAATAAAAATAACATGAAAGAAGGGCACCAGAGGGTCTGGGGGACATGGAATGTCCTCCAGGTACACTGCTATCAATGTAATTCTGACTTTAAGTTTAATCAGTCGATAATAAAATGATAATTAGAAACCAAAAGAACTAAGGAAGTGTAGGTAAGAGTACATTGGTAGCATTGCACTTGGAGGACATTCCATGTCCTCCAGACCCCCTGATGTCTTTCTATCATGTTATTTTATTCTACTTCAATAGTGGGATGTTTATTGATTTTCTCAAATGAAAGAAGGACATTAGAGGGTCTGGGTACATAGATTATTCTCCAGGTGCATTGCTATCAGTCTATTTCAGATTTTAAGTTTAATCACTCAATAGAAACTATTCGTAGCCTGACTGACTGACTCTGGGTTCAATCTTAAGTCCTATGTTTATTGCTTTGATTTGCATAGACTGTGTATATCAAAGAACACACAAATAATAAACATGATGACGATTGATGACAATTATACTTGATATTGTAACATTATTGGAATTGATAAAATGTTATCAATGTACTCTTACCTCCATTTTCTACCTTCTTTTGGTTGCTAATCATCTTCTTATTTTCGAGTAATTAAACTTAATCTCAAAAAAATAAAAATATAGAAGAGGTATCTAAATATCAATCAGAAGTACGTTGATGGCACACCTCCTGGTGTCCTTACATGTTATTTTTATTCTACTTCAATAAAGGGATGTTTACTAATTTTTTCAAATGAAAAAAGGCTACCAAGGAGTCTGGAGGACATGGAATGTCCTCCAGGTGCACTGCTATCAATATACTCCTACCTACACTTCAGAAGTTCATTAATTTTTAAAAATGCAATTCAGTTCAGAATCATTAACTTTTTTGCCAAAAATCATCTTATGGTTAAGAATCAATTTAAATTTCAAGAGTACAAAAGCACCGAGGATGCTATGTACGATCTTACAAAAACTCTACATGAATCAATAGATATGAATAGAGAGAGAGAGAGACACAGTTAATCATATTATTCTTTTGAGAAGATTGGAGTGCTTTGGAGTTCGTGGTAAGGTTAATGGTTTACTCAAAGATTATCTTCATAACAGAATACAAAGGGATTGAGGATGATATGAGCGTTCCTTAGCAGTTTCATGTGGAGTACCTCAAGGTACAGTTTTAGGTCCAATTCTGTTCCTTACATATAAAAATAATATATTTCAATTTTGAAAGATTCACTCGACCAAAATTTACTTTATAAAAAAAATATTATGCTATAATAAAAACAATATAATTGACTTCTATTAAATTATCTAAAAATTGATTAAAAATGTCAAAGATAAATAAATAAGAATAAATATTAATTGTTTATATTCCCTGATGAAGGTTACGACCGTGATTGAAAGTTTAGGAATTCCTTTGATTTTGTTAGATTTTTGACTTTTTCAATTCATTTTTAACATCCTGAACTTAGCTTAATTTTAAAGAAGAGTGATTACTTTTAGATACAGTACAAAATATGGTCCCCAAACCTTCATGTGATCCTTCTTTCATTTGGAAAAATCATTAAAAATCCCTTTGTTGAAGTAGAATGAAAAAAACCCTAAGGAAGTGTAGGTAAGAGTACAACGATAGCAGTGCATCTGGAGGACATTCTAAGGCCAATTAGTATATTGTCTCTTCTGTGGTGGATAATCAACTTCGGTCACATCTACTGGAGTGTAGTATATTCCCTCCAACCCAGTCTGGTTTCAGACTTAATTAAGGTGTGCTACTGTTCTCTCTCTCTCCTTGTTTCATATTATTTTTATTCTACTTCAATAATGGTATGTTTACTGACATCGAATGTCTTCCAGGTGCACCGCTATCCAATGTACTTCCTAACTACACTATCTACCTTCTTATGGTTGCTGATTTTCTTCTTATTATCGAGTGATCAAACTTAAAATCACAAGTACATTGATAGTAGTGCCCCTAGGCACATTCCATGTCCTCCAGACCTTCTGGTGTCCTTCTTTCATTTGAAAAAATCAGTAAACATCCCCCTTTTGAAGAAGGCTAAAAGTAACATGAAAGAAGGACACCAGGGGATCTGGGGGACATGGAATGTTTTCCAGGTACACTGCCATCTATGTACTCCCAATTTATCTGAAACCCTTGAAAATATTCTTAACTGCTTTAAGTTAAACCAATTATTGAGAAGAACGTAGACAGCGTAGAGGACATTCCATGTCCCCCAAACCCTCTGGTGTCCTTCTTTTATGTTGTTTTTACCTTAAATAAAATTTAGAAATGTTTACTGATTTTCAAACGATAAAAGAAGGGCCACCAGGGGGTCTGGGGGACATGGAATGTCCTCCAGGTACACTGTTATCTACGTACTCCCAATTTATCTAAAACTATTGAAAATATTCTTAACTACTTTAAGTTTAACCAATTATTGAGTAGAACGTAGACAGCTGAGTGCCTGAAGGACATTCCATGTCCCCCACACCCCCTGGTGTCCTTCTTTTATGTTGTTTTTACCTTAAATAAAATATAGGGATGTTTACTGATATTTAAATGATAATAGAAGGATCACCAGGGGGTCTGGGGGACATGGAATGTCCTCCAGGTTCACTGCTATCTACCTACTCCCAATTTATCTCAACACTTGAAAATATTCTTAACTGCTTTAAGTTAAACCAATTATTGAGAAGAACGTAGACAGCGGAGTGCCTGGAGGACATTCCATGTTCCCCAGACCCCCTGGTGTCCTTTTTTATGTTGTTTTTACCTTTAATAAAACGTAGGGATGTTTACTGATTTTTAAACGATAAAAGGAGGGTCTGGGGGATGTGGAATGTCCTCCAGATACTTAGCTGCTTACGTTCTCCCAGCTGACTGAATAAACTGAGCTGAATAGAAAGTGTTAACAAGATTTTGAAGTGTAAATCAAATGTATGTAGATTTTGAAATGTAAATTTTAAGTACGTTGAAACCAATACACCTGGAGGACATTCCATGTCCTCCAGGCCCCCTGGAGGCCCTTCTTTTATCATTTAAAAATCAGTTAACATCCCTACATTTTATTAAAGGTAAAAACAATGGGGGACATGGAATGTCCTTCAGGTACTCAGTTGCTTACGTTCTCCCAATTGATTGAGTGCACTCTTCCAGCTTTGTGGGATGTGTGGTTCTTTGATTATCTTCTGAAAGACGGTTTTCAATGCTTCGTATTTTTCTTCTGCTAGTATTTTCTTCTAGACTTCTACTGGTACACCATCAGGTCCCGGAGTTTCACCAATCTTGAGTTTGTTGGCAGCGTTCTTGATCTCTTCTTCTGTAATGTCTTCCGTTATTATCGTGAAGGAGTATCGTTTCCACTCTGTCCTTTCTGTGCTTGGAAAAAGTTCGGTTGCCACAGCTTTCTGTGTGTCTTCGTCTATATATTTTTTGGCTCTTAATTTTCTTGAGCGCTATCTTATTAGCTTGTCACCATGTGTCCTTCTCCAGTTCGTCTACCAGTTCTCTCCATTTTTTCACTTTAGATTTTAGTATGTTCCGTTTCAATTCTAGTCTTGTACGGCGATATTTCTGTTCTGCTTCTTCTATTTCCATGGCGCCTTGTTGTCTTGTACTCCGCGAGCGGGTAAGTATTCGTCTGGCCTTGTTACTAATTTAAGCTTCATTTTGGGTTTTTTTTTGTTTTCTTGCTTTGCGCACACATTCCCGATATCTAGGGCATGTCATCTTTCCAGAAGCGTGATCCTCTTCCTAGGTAGTACCTTTTGTCTGAGACGGTTGCGTCGAGAGTCTTAGACTGGAGACGGTCCTCGACAACTGGTCCTCACAG
>JAUIMW010001741.1:0-11863 GCA_033557785.1 Enochrus cinctus
AAAGACCAGAAGTTTTATGAGCGTGGGATCAATCTCCTGCCCGAAAGATGGCAAAAGGTATTGGACCAAAATGGAGAATATATTACTTTCCGAACAACCCAATACCTTCTCCTAAATGACAATCAAAATTCATGATAACACACTCTGTGAGTCTAAGTTTAACTTACCAATAGAAAGAACCTAAAAGGCAGTGTACCTGGAGGACATTCCATGTCTCTTCTTAGGGAAAAGAAAAAATAAAAATGTCGGCTAATTTCTGTGATAAACGAACATCGAGATGTCATACATTTATTTTTGCCTTTCAAAGACAAATAAAAACTAATTAATGAGTTGACATTAAAATTAATACCACGTATCACGTTTTAATATGTTATGGCTCCAGAAACAGGCAATAGATATGACTACAAGTTAGTTAAACAGTGTACCAAAGCTATTAGGCAGATAAAACTAGGGAGATTGGATTGTTTCGCACATTGATATCTTTACGTCTTGAAAACGTATGGAATCGTACGTAAATCAAGTAGTTGAAACCTCGCAAAAATTGCGAAGAACTGGATTTAGCATCGGCGAAAAAGATTATCAGATAGGTATGCTGCTATCTTAATGGCAAAAGAACATTCTGGAATTAATATTAATTAATACGATCGAAACAAATTTATTAGACATGCAAGAAAATTGCTAATGAAACAAAGATTCTAGTTACCAGTGCAGGCAACAATATAAAGAACATGTAAATATCATTTTAACAAATGTTATCCGTGGGTCAGCTGATTAGGAACGGTAATAATGTGGAATTTGATAAAGAAGACTGTAAAATTTATAACAAAAATATTGTGTCAGTAAGAATTGCAAAGTTAGAAAATAACATATATAAACTAATTCACATTCTAAAAAAGGAAAACTAGGTTTCTTTAGCAACTCTCACGGTGTAGGGCAATCTATGGCATAAATGATTGGGACATATGATATGAATGCGAAATTTTTATCTAAATTATCAGATTTGGTAGATGAATATCGTCGAGCAGAAGGTTTGGAGGAAAAACGGTCTATTGGATGTTTATAACATTCATAGATGATTATAGTAAGATGTGCATCATATACTTCATGACAACAAAAGAAAAGCGTTAGAGAAGTTTTTAAAGAAATTACTACAGAACAGTGGAATCATACATCAGAAAACACAGCATGTTATCTGATGAATCGCTCTGTGACCATTTAAAGATTTTTGGTAGTACATCAATGGTGCAAGTTCTTAAAGAGAACAGGCAGAAATAGGAAGAAAAGGCAATAAAGCATATTCTAGTCGGTTACGATGAAACTACAAAACGTTACGGACTGTATAATCTAAATACGAAGAAAATAATCACCAGTCGTGACGTGACTGTAATGCATGGTTTCTTCTACTATTATATAAGATAAAGTCGAAAAAGATTATCAAGGTTAGGAAGAAGAAACATCGACAATCAGCAAAGCTAGGAAAATGGTTGCATTCCAGAAAAAAAGAAGATTTATTTCAAGGAACAGTAAGAAGATCCCAAAGGCCATCAAAACCAAAAATTGATGGAGATTTCATCTCTTACTTATGCGAAGGGGAAGCGAACTTATAGAAGATAATCCAGTAAGTTTACCAGAACCTCTTTCAGGACACGGAGAAGTTTTTTGGAGGAAAACAAGGCTTGGTAACTAGTTGATTTGGAATAAAACTGCACCATGTAAATCGGTTTTCAAGAAAGAAAAAAAAGTTAAATATCGTGCGCGTTTAATGGCAAAGGGTTTTACTCAGAAGGTGGTGACTACACCGAATATTTTTCTCCAGTGATCAGACGTACTACGTTGAGATTATTATTTGCTCTGTCAGTAAAATTGACCTTGGATATAAGACATTTTGATGCAAAACCTGCCTTCTTAAATGGTTTCTTAAAAGAAAAGGTATTTATGAAAATTCCAGAAAGCTATAGATTTTTAAATGTATATGAAAGAAAGGTATTACGACTTAACAGAACCAAATGTTGGAATGAATAAATTAATAAAGTAATGTTAGAACTACGTAGGTTATGTAAAGTCGAAATACGAGCTTTGTGTTTTCATAAAAAAAGGAGAATGATTTATATAGTATTACAGCATTGCATGTTGATGAAGACTTATATTTGGCGATGTCTGACGAGCACTATCTTTTTTAGACTAAGATCTGCGGTGCACAACATTGTGGTATAGTATCCCTGACGTAGCTGAGAAAGCACTTGGCTGGGAACTGCAACCCCACCCGCCGTATTCACTAGACATGACCCCTTCTGACTACAATTTGTTTTCATCGATGGGACACGCAGCACTTTGATTCCTAAGAAAGAAGTCGAAAATTGGGTGTCTGATTAGTTGGCAGTCAAAATGTGTAGAAAATTTTTACTTTCCCATTCAAAATTAGTGTTTCATTTTAACAAAAAAACGCTTGTTTCTAAAAGAAAAATAAAAATTAGTTAATGAGTTGACATTAAAACTAATACCACGTTTTAATAGTTCCACTTACCGGAAATTCAATAACGCACTGATGCAAATTAGTGCATATTACCAACACGTCAAAAGCCTGTACAATAAAACAGAACACATTTTATTGCAGTGTATCGGAATCTAAAATTGAATACATATTTATCAAGGAAATCTGTTGAGCGCGAGAATGCTCGTGCAGCATTGTTTACCAATAAATATATTGAGTAGAGAAGAGATGAATTGCAAATCTGAAAATAAAGCTCTAGCCATGGACTACCTACCTATTTCGATTATTTCGATCGTTTTAAAAAATCAGTTTATTAATTCCTTTATACATCAAAACTCTACAAACTGAAGTTTTCTCTATTTCTTTGGATATTTTCATCGTCAATTTTAACCAGAACTATATGGCCTTATTACAAAAAAAACCTTTACACAATGAATCCGAAAACTTTTCCAATTTATATCGTGATACATTTTCTAGCCCAAAACTCCTCCGTGTTACACAAGAGAAATAGAATCGAATATATTGAAATAATAAGTGAAAGCAGCTATTAGACTTACTTGGATTATTGTCTGCGTACTGACAATGTGAGCCCCTGACAATGACATTCTTGGAGCGCCAAGTGAATTCTTGAATGTAAGGACAGTAATCTGCCAGAGAGACCGATCCTCCGTAATATCCTTCCGTTCCACTCTCCACGTATTGTAAGGACTCGAAGTTCTGCAAAAGAAATTTCATTTTGTAATATAGTTTACGATTAAAAAATAAATAAATAAAACAAACAAGTATAATCAAACACTCGCCGAAATTGTCTTTTTGAAAAGAAACAGCCGCACCCCAAATTTTGCCTTTCATTTTTAAAGGCGAGTGTGTCGAGCGTTTTCGTGGTAAACATGCGTTCTGAAGCTGAAATAAGCGTATCTTTCAACGGTCTAAATTATGCCTCATTTCAACTGAAATCCCTTTGCGCGGTGAGTTTTTTCACGAAAAAACATTTTGACAATGCAAAATTGGGCCGAGAGATTGTATTTCAACAGAGGGGTCTTTTATACATTTTTAATTCCGGAAACCGAAATTTTATTTCGGTCGTCACGCATCAAACCCGGTGTACGTTAATTTAATAACATAAAAAAGTAAAGTGTTGCTCTTACCTGATACAATTTAGGAAGCAGTTCATTATGTTTCACAAGGTTACAGAGAGCCACAGATGACCGGTCCTCTTTGCACTCAGTTTGCAATGGATCCCGCTTCACTTTGTTGCAAAATGGATGAATGGAGAGACCCCTGTAACAAAGAAATATTTCGATTCCGTAAAAGAAACTGGAAATTTATCGAGGACCATCGAGCCCCACTGTACTCAAATTGGTCCATAAATAATTTGCTAACAAAGATCTTTTGGGGCGAGTAGCTTTTAAAAAACTTCCTGCTTACTTTTCAGATTTTGTGTAAATCCATTCCTTACAACTTTTCATGACAAAGTCGCATCCCAAATTCTTCCCCCAAGACATCGGCTCCGCCATCGAATAGTTCGCTTTGTACCAACCAGTGTCCTCCATGAGCGCCAGCGTTATCCTGGAAATTATCGGGTTTTGCGTGTGGGTCCCCGTCATAGCTTCATTCTGCAAAACAAAAAATCGTTCGGATTAAATAAAATCTATAGACACCCTTTTCTCAATTCCTTTCTTATTTTCCACTACATAGGTTTATTGCTAAAAGATCCATGGGAAGTGTATGGCCTGGAAAATTTCCCGATGCAAAAGTCAAGACACTTTCTGTCCCAATATCACCGAAGCGCAATTTAAAATGCCTGGCAAAAATCCGTAAAGTAGGGCGCTCGCTCAACCAAATGCGATTCAACTTTCCAGATATATGAATGGGGCGTATTTCAAGTATTTATCAACCGCCGGCCGGCAAACCGGAATTGGGTCCTAACAAAATGTTTTTCTAGGACCTACTCTGGGATACGGAGAGCTTGAAAGTTCTACGTCGAAACTTTGCACTTACAAGTTGGAGAATTTGTACGCCAAGGGATTTTAAAGGTTACTTTAAATTATATCTTAGTTGAATGGTTTTAAGGGTTTATTGTGTTTTAGGTAGGTAGTTTCCACAAGGAAATTTGCCAAGAATGTGAAACTCGCGTTGCCTCGGACCTAAAATGAAATTATGTCAACACTTTGCGATTTGAAATGTTGCACTGTTTTAACTTTAACTATATTAAAAATATAACTTAAAAAACCTGTTTAGTATAGTGATATGTATTATAGAATAAGGGAATGCGAAGAAAAAGTCCAGGCTTTACAAAAGATTGTTACAGAAGGAAAAGGACGAATAAATTTATTAACGGAACAAATAACACTACTAAAGGTAGCCCCAGCCATAGTTTCACAGCCAGAGCCAAAGGCTGCAAAAAAACCTCAGTACAGAAATAACAAGAGCAAAGAAAACAAAGTGGCAAGAATATGGGGTCTTGGATACAAGATAGTGACAAGGAGACTCCGGAGATGCGAAGACCAGGCGACAGGTGGTTGGGGAGCTCTTCCCAGAGCGACCTATCCGAGAATGGAAACAGCAGAACATAGGAGAAACCAAGGACTTCACGATGGAAGAACTGAAAGCGGTGATTTCCCGAATAAAATGCAGAAGCGCACCTAGACCTGATAGCGTGCCACCTGAGGTGGTGAAGTACATCGCCCAGACAAAACCTGAAATGGTGACTAGAGTGATGAGCAGAGTCTTGCGAGAAGGAGTTTTCCCGCAAGAGTGGAAGAAAGCAAGGCTGATTTTTGTACCCAAACCAAGCAAACAGGCAGAACTACAGGCGAAGAGTTTTAAACCGCTCTGTATGCTTAACACTTGGTATAAGGTGATGAAGGGATTAATAGCTCGAAGAATAGGAGAAGAGTTATAAAAAAATGAAGGCCTGTCGAGTCGGTAGCATGGCTTTAGGGCGGGGAGGTCCTCTGAAATGTTCTCAATGATGGAGTGCTGCGACTGAGACTTTCGACTGCATACGCAGACGAAATGGTCTTCATCGTGGCGGCAAAAGTTGAAGAGTCTCGCCAGAAAAACTGCTTAGTGGTCAGAAGAAACATAGTTCCATCGCCTTTCGGGTGGGCCCTGTCACAATAGAGCCCAAAAACGCGTAATTATCTGAGCTTTGTTCTGGATAGAGAGCTGAAGTTCAGGGAACACGTGAAGTACGTTACTGGCAAAGCAGACAGAACAGCGATAGTCTTTCTGCCGCACTTTGGTGGAGCAGGGGAGTCAAATCGGCGAATTTTTTCACGATGGTAGATTCTGTGCTGTTATACGGAGCGCCAGCCTGGAGCATAGAAGCAAGCAAGAAAGGTACAAACATCCGGAAAATGGAAAGTAGCCGCAGGAAATCCAATCTGGCGGGAAATGAAAAACGACGTTTGAAAAACAAAAAAAAAAAAAATGCGGAAAAGCTCGAAGAAAATAGTGACAGAATCTTTATTATTATTTATGCACGGTATAGATTTAAAAATTCTCACGAATACGCTCGAAGTTCTGATGAAAACAGCCAAAGTATACCGCCATCTTAACGTTTGAAGTATCTGAAAGCTACGTCATGGAAGCACGTGTCGCACGCCTGTAAAAATTCTGCCAAAATTTCTTGAAATTCTGTTGCTACGATACTGACACGACCTAATTAACGCAAAATATCTAATTATATACAAGCCTACAACGATGTCTTTATCTCAAACAGAATTATTGATTAATAATTAAATGATGATATACGGGGGTGGATCTTTAACAATTTACGAAACATATTAACTTACCTCAAAAACTCTCTTCTCCCAATGGGTTAAAGCTGTTCCTTCTTC
Source organism: Enochrus cinctus (assembly GCA_033557785.1). Classification (NCBI taxonomy): domain Eukaryota; kingdom Metazoa; phylum Arthropoda; class Insecta; order Coleoptera; family Hydrophilidae; genus Enochrus; species Enochrus cinctus. The sequence goes on from JAUIMW010001741.1 coordinate 6,337, forward strand.
TCCCTGGTCTTCTAGCTCCGCCCCTTCAAGCTCCTGGCAATTAAAGAACCTCCTCGCCTCTTCTACCACGTGAGGAGTCACCACCATCTGGATGTCCCTGGTCATCACCCCAGACCGCACAAACCAATTTTCCCTCCGAACCGTCCTTATGACTCTGTCGCTCCACTGGTACGTCTGCAATCTGCAAAGGAAAACGTTATGTTTAATTGAAAGCCATCCTTTTGTAAATAGGAAATACATCGGTAAACATGCAAATCGTAGCTAGTGCTCTTAGCTAATTAAACGTAGTTTTAACGCCCGACAAAACTAAGCATTGTGTTTTTGCACTTCCTGTTTTCAGAGGTGTATCAGCGAGCAAACATTCATCCACTAGACGCTCGAATAGAGAAATATATACGCTGAGATTGGAGTGCCTCAAATTGCACTCAATCATCAATTCACAGATATTCGATTCTCCACCAGTGTTTAGAAATCTGATGTTGACGTTTAAAACTTTATATCATTCGTGTAATTAGGGCGCAAGCAATTATAAAAGTTTTAGGTTAATTAGAAATTCGAGCTCATCGAGGGAAACGACGACAAATATTGGAGTGGTTTTTTCTCGATAATTATTAGCGTACTTATATTGGCAGAAAAAAGACATTGATTACATTCCGCAATCATGATATTACAAATTCTGAGTAGGCTAAAAAATTACAGACCTATTTCATAAATTATATTATTTTATAGCTAAAAACTTATATTGTATACTGTATATTTGTTGATCGGGATAGACTGGTTTTTCATCTATAAAGTAAAAATTTAATTTAACAGAGGCGTACAATATAGAGTCGAACTCTTAACCTTTTTTACATTTAAATTTAAATGGAGGGTTTGAGATAAAAAATTCTAAACTTTCGGCTGTAAGTTTAAAGTCCTTATTGAATTTATGCAAAATGGCAAAGGTTTTATCTGGCTCGGGAGAATGCCCTGTCTAAATTACGTGGGGTGAAAATTGAATCACCCCTTTTTAACATGGTGTGATGGAAATATTCTTTTTGATGAGTGACCGGAGACCATCCCAATTGACTAATTTTTTAATCAATAATCACTGGCGTTTCTTCAATATTTCTATAACATTTCGTAAAGTGAATTCTTCGTTAAACGAGACTATATTAGAATTTTAATTAAGCATTTGCAGCGTATGAAATTTGTTCCTATCTTATATACGCCTTCCTTAAATTTAATTTATGATTTAGATTTGGAGTACGTAAATAGCAGTGGTCCTTCTTTTATATTGTTTTTATTTTAAATAGAGATGGTACGTGATACTAAAAATCAAAGAAGAGACACCAGTAGTGGGTATGAAAATAACAACAACTTAAAAAGGTAACACCAGGGTGTCAGGAGGACATGGCATTTGATGCACCACAATCTAAATATTTCCTGCTGACAATTAATCATTGTGACAAAACTGATATGTCTACATTTAAACCACCAATAAAAAGAATTTAGATGTCGGTAGACGTGGAGGACATTCCCTGTCTCCAAGACCCTTTTGCGTTGCATTTAACTCGACCATAATTAGAAACGTGAACGCGAGTTGACAGTTCTCCGATATTAAAGAAGGAAGAAGAGATGCAGGCAAATATACCAGCAATAATTAAATTGGGGGATGTAAGAGGTGGCGAAGTCATCCGGTATACCCTCTAGAAAACCAAAGAGGCTCTGGCGATCGAGTCACGGCGATATAACGTTCTAACTAAACTTAAAATTATCCAAACCTACCCACATCTCAATACTTAGAGGAAGATATCGAAAGATTTTATGATGATGTAGCTCAAGCAATGTCAACTTTCCCAACCTATTTCACGGTGTTGGCTGGAGAAGAAACGTCACTAGAATATTATGGGATAGGAGAAAGAAATGAACTTGGAAACCTTATGCTTCAGTTTCTTCTCCATCACCAGCTGGCGGCTATATTTTTTTCAAAAAGGCAGAACATCGAAAGCGGACATGGATTCCGGATAGAACAAGGGATGAAATAGACTTTATCATCATGGATAAAAAGCAAATAGTTAAGGATGGATCAGTGGGGAGTGACCACAGAAGGGTGAGTGCGAAGGTAGACGATGTTGAAAAATACCAAAAAACCATCAACGAAAATCTGAAAGACGCTGATACACGAAACCTCGAGAACCTAAACAAAAACATTATGGAGTCAATCAACGCCGCTCAAAAGAAAGACTGCTTGAAACAAACAGAAAACGAAAATAAACTTTCTATAAACAAAAAACAGAGAAGAAAACTACCAGGAAACGCCCACAACGTAAAGATCAGATGAGTCACGACAATTTAAATGACTCAAGACAAGTGTTTCACAGAGAATCATCCAAATTAAAGCTTAGGATACATAAATGAAGATTTTAACCTGATCTTGAAAATGATGAAGGGCTACAAAACTAAGCAGGCGAGATTGAAACAGGAAACAGGAACCACTACTGAAGTGCAGTACACCCATTCGCCCCCTCTAGTTAGTCTATCGAACCGAACACAACCGTATCGATCCACCCGCAACACGTAAGGAGAAACCACGTCTCAGTTAAAGCAAGCATATTCAAGTTACCACCTTTTATTCCTTATTAAAAAGCACGCTATACAAATTTGGCTAACTAGGTAAATACGCTCAATTGCCTGACGTTCTAAATATACACATTAAACAAATATTATAATAATTAACGATACCCACGGGGGCTGATTGCTGCAGTAATGACATCCAATCTAGGGCGCCTCAAGAAGCGCTCGAATCAAAATTATCTTGGCTGAAATTGAAAGTTCGCCAAACTTACGTACTTTTCATTAAGGGCTGGTTTTCCAGTATCTGGTCGTCTAGGTGTTAAAGGATTTCCATCGGCGTCTCGGTAGAAGGCGTACAGGCTGACGGAGAATCCCAGCGCGTGTAAAATCTCGTGTTTCACCGTTGATAAGAGGGTTTCCAATTCTTGAGGTTTCGTACTTATGCTGTTGGGGCACAGGTTTGCGTGGCCTGCTATTGGTCTGAAACAGAAGAAAAACAAAAGATAATTAATGGTTTAATGCAAAAAGAGAGAGAGAGAGGATGGCGTGCTCGGAAGGAAGCACGGAAACGCCGAGTTTTATTCTTATTTCTAAATTAAGCGTAATGGATCTCTGGAAAAAAGTGGCAGATTCACAAATGACGCGGAAAATGGACGAGGTTGCTTATTAAGGTGGACCTTTTTTTGGTCTGTTTAATTTTAACGAAATGCGATTTATTGGAGGGCGGTTCAATTACATAGCGCTCGGGAACTAATTGAGCTAAGTTTTAATGATGAGGCAAGCGAGCGCGAACGAACAAGTGGCCTCAGAAATTTGAAATCGTAAAATTTTTAATTTTCGCAAGAGCTTTCATCCAAGGAAAAAAGTAGCTTACACATTTTGAATGTCTCATATAAAACATACGGGAACGTATGTGTTTCGATTATAACTTCCCAGTAGTTACAACCTACGCTTTGCGACAGCTAATCAGAGTTCTGAACTTTTTGTTAAAAAAACTATTTTAGTTGTTGAACAATTTGTATATAGTGATAGGAGAGTGAATTGCCATTATAAATGTTCGCAATTCAGTGTTTCTAGCGCGAGATCACCGGGTATTAGAATCAGCCGCTTTATGAAATCAAATGGCAGGAGACCGGTACAGAATCAAAGTCATAACGTCTGCAGGTTGTTTTTTTCACTAAAGGAAGTCTCTATGAGAAGTCGGATATTTTAGTTACGTTTCCTTCCGTAACATATAAACTCAATTACGTAATATCGAATCCAAGAGCTCGAGTGATGCTCTGCAGTATTACGTGTTGCCTAAATGCGGCGCTTTTATTTCTGCGTGCGGAATTTTCACCGGAAAGCTGCTAGGATGCGGCGTACTGCATGAAAAGGTTTTCCGCTTTGTACATTTTCATTCGAGTGCCACGAATATCAACCGCTTTATACAAAAAAATACGATAAGCCTCTACAAGCGTGGTTACTTATAATTTTTTTGCTAAAAACACGAAGAACAAAAATATTCGCATCAAAGGTCCGATTGAAATATATATCTCGTGGCTCTAGCCAGGCAACGGAAATACTTTATCTTTCCAGGTCAAAAGAATTCTCGAAAAAATATATATATTAAAATCTCTTAGTAAATTGGGTAAAACTTAGTTTTGTGCGCATTTGGGGATTTACCCGTCGAGTTACGTCGCCGTCGTCGAAGCTTTTTTGTAAGTCTACATTGGGGGACGTAAGTATATCCTTGGCGCGTCCCTGAACAACAATGGAGGTTGGCTCCCATCAGATAAATAAATAAAAATTGGAACTTCCTTTTGAATTCCAAATAGATATTTTCTATAAATATAGCATAAAGATAACGTTATTCCTGCGCATGCATTTCGCATTTTTTTTGTTATAAAATAAAATTACTGGGGGTTTGAGGAAGAGTGGAAGTAGCTGTTCGGTCAACATCGAAACTTGGAATTACAAGAAACATGAATGGTAATTCGAAGTCGGCCATAATTCAGAAGAGTAGTTTTTTAGAAAATGTTCAGCAACTATCAGGTAAGGACACATACAAGCAAACCAGGAAGTGGTCTATGAAGGCAGGTCATCAAGTTTTTCTATCCTATGAATGTGACCCTGAATTGACCTCCCTGAAATTTTCAGATTATCCATTGCTCATCATCTTGCATTGAATCATTTACGAAAAACATTCAAGAGGGTTTTCCCCCTTTTTCAAAACGTTTGTCTAGTGCTTTTCAAAGGACGATTGTTCTTTCAACTACAATAATATGTTGTCTATATTGTGACTACAAATAATATTATTGAAGATATAATCCTTGGATTTTCTGGAGCTGTTGTTCAAACTTTAATAGCTGATTATTTGGACAAGGACCACACATTATGTGTTGATAGTTGGTATTCTAGTCCACAGCGGAACAATAAAGAAAAATCGGAAGGGAGTGCTTAATTTACAAAAAAAAAGAAAGCAGGTGGAAGTAGTTAAAAGAGCCGATTCTGAAACAGGAAGTGACGTAAGCGATAAGCGTGACGTAATTGTGGCGTCACGAGGGGTGGATGACGTCAGTGGGCTGTGATGTCACGAGGGGTGGATGACGTCAGGGGGTTGTGACGTCACTAGGGCTGGATGCACCCTCTACCCCCCTGTGACGTCACGAGGGGTGTGCGGCGGATGAGAAGCCAATCGTTCGTAGCCAGCGACATAACCAAACTAACCAACCAAAAATGTCAGTAGTCAGACATTTAGCTAGTCAAAATAGCCAGAACGTCGCCAGCCACGTATCAGCTATAATTGCGTACATTCGTCAAAGTCAAGAAACACTTTGGGTGCATCCTTTTCTAAGTGAAAGATATAGAAGGGAGATATTTTTAAAACTATATAGTGATTTACTCGTGCGGGATTTCTAGTCCCCCATCGGGCGCCTCCCCAGGTGGCGGATAGGGGAATGCCTCCCAGAGATGGGTGGTACCGGGGAAA
>JAUIMW010001742.1:0-11861 GCA_033557785.1 Enochrus cinctus
GTTGCTGTACTTGATGATCATTTATATGTAGTAGGAGGAGATAATCGACATCAAGTACTTAATTCCGTGGAGCGATACTCCTTCAAAAAGGTACTGGTGAAACAGTACAAATTTTAAATAATTCTGATATTGGTTTTTTTTAGAATAAATGGTGCACAGTACCAACAATGAATGTAGCAAGGAGCCGCCCTGCAGTGGTAGCTGTGGATGGTTTGCTTTATGTAATAGGAGGTGCCCAAACTAGTGATGATTTTTACAAAGCACAGTTTACACTATCTTCAGTAGAATGTTTTGATCCAATAAGCAATGTATGGTCAGAATGCCCTCCATTGCCTGAAAGTAGAGCAGAAGCTGGAGCAGTTGTCATATGATAGTAAACAGGAATATAAATAATATCAAATCTTGGTAAAACTCTTACTTTTTTAGTTTTTTTTTTGCTTTTAATTTACGTGATGTACCAAAAAAGCTGCATAATTATCTAAGTATAACTTTTCATGCTTAACATAATATATAGAGAGGACATTGGTGTGCTTGTGGTAATAATATTGCCAGATTTATAAAAAAAGTTATATTTGGTAATTATATCCTGAAAAGTTATATTCTATTCAAGGTAGGCTAAAGATCACTCATAATCTATACTTGAAGGGATATTATACTAATTAAATCAAACGAATTTGAATTGTTATTAGTAAAATAAAATTTAAAAAAAAATTGAATGTTTAGTCTGGTGTTTACCTAAGTTTATCTTATATTTTATTACAATGTCCAACTTTATTTTTATGAATCTATATTATCCATTGTAATTTTAATATTTTAATTTTAAACATATAACAATCATCTTTAAAATTATATACCTAATAAAACTCTACATGTTCTCGAAATAAATGTGTACTAATTAAAGAGATGATTGTTAAATTATTTTATGTGATATTTAAAAATCTCGATAAAAAATGTTTGCACAACATGTTACATTTGCAATAAATTAAACACATATTTGTGTACTTAATAATAATGACCACCACATTTATGGCAAATATAACATTTTAATATATTATAGTTACCAATGCATTTATTTTTTATATTTTAGTTATTTAAGTTGCCATATTATTTTAAATTAATTTATTTTGTACGTAATAACCAAAATATCCATATCAACTATAAATGCTAACATTACTTAAGACTTATTTAGTGTTTTGCATAATATATCTCTAAGCGATTTTATACAAAAAGTTGATGCATTTTTTTAGGAGTAAACTAAGCAAACCATAGAATAAAATTTTCTGATAAATATTTACTGAAAATATTTGGCTTTGGTAGGTTTTTGAATTTTTAAAGTTTCGTGTTCAACAAAACAGATGGGTTTTGCTTAAACTAAAATTGTCTTAATTTCTAATATCAGATTATGATTCTGTGATTCTATATATTTTGTCAATACAAAATAAACAAAATTCTTATTTATATATGTACATAGCTTTTTCTGAATATTTAACACCAATATCTGTACTAGAATTCTAATAATGTTTAACGAATCGTGTTTATTCAATTATTATTTTATTCATGTATTTATTTTTAAATCGTGAAATATATAAAGATATTATTTTATTATTTAACAAATGTGAGTGAAATTGTAATTTCATATTTTAAATTGAAATATTTATTTACTGTTAACGTATATCTGTCCTGTTGACCAAAGACTATTGTAAGGTATAAATAAATAAATAATAATTATTGATAAAAATTGCATTTTTATTTATTTTAATCTGTATAAGGTCAATTATTTGCAAAACTTCAATACAAAACGAAAACCTTCAAAACAGGACTACACAAGCCCAAAAATCAGAAGCACACATGGAAAACATGGTGTATATCTTTAAATAGATAGATATGTTAGAATTGAAAACACTCGTAAGTCATGAGACATCTCGAAACAAGGATAAACATGAGTGCTTTTCAATGGAGTTGCCAAAAAAATAAGAAAAACAGATTTGCTCAACCTTCCCATTTGAATGTGAAGTGTTTAATTTACAAATAGGAAACAAAACTCAAGTTATCTCTGTGATCTAGTTGATAAGGACTGAAAATTATTAAATAAACACTTGAGTATTCTAGAAAATAAAAGAAATTGATTGCGGGTGGCAACAGATTTTAAGATCTCTAATTTTAGATTTTTTTATTTGTGTCAATTGATTTAATACTTTTGTACAAAGAAAATCCTTAACCAAGTTTTCTAATAATCCCTTTTATTTATAACCAGAGACTAAAAATATATAGGATAGACTAATCATTTTTTTACTTTCTGTATGCAGCAAAACTGTAAAGAGAAAGTATAGTAATCGAAAAAAATATTACAAATATAGTTTATTTGAAGCGATGATTTCGTTTTATATATTTTTATTAAAAAAAAATGTATGTTTGTAGTTATGTTCAATTTTGAAATAACAGGCAAAGTCTACAAAAAATTGAATTTCGATAGGTGCCTGAGCCAAGGAGTAGTGAAGTTTTATGATATTTATAAGAAGTGGAGTGAATATCAACGAAGCTGCGAGCGTACACAGCTGCATTATATACATAAATATTTTTCCTATTCATCAATTTTTTAAGTTTGCATAGATAATGGAAAAAGATGTATATTGAATAATGGTAATGATAATTAATATTATGTACCATTAATAGTGGAATTTCAGTTGTCCTAAAAAATTATTTAAATACTGGGTTAATTTTTCAAAAAAATATAGCCAAGCAAGCGTGAACACAATATTACTAAGTGCTTAATACAAACTAAAACCCAATGCCCGGGTTATCAGAGCTTTTTTTATGGCCTTTGGGGATCTATACCCATAAAGCCTTATCAGAGCTTATCTACCACTTTTCAAATAAACATTAACCTTTAAAACTACCAAGAGGTAAAAAATCTTTTAATAAATTATTTTGCTACAGAGCAATATTGCTCCTGTGTAGTCAGTATGGGTCAGTAGTATGAGCATGAAATAAAATTATTGAAAATATTATTTTAATTTGGTGATTTATTGGGGAAAGCCAATGATTAATTAATGCAATAAAAAGTCAGACCACTTCTTAATGAGGTAATTCAACTAAAATCAAAACACTCGACTTTGATTGCGTATACTTTATCCTCTACACTTCATAAATGTGCCACTTACTGTCAATAATCTCGATTAGCAGCTTTGTTGGGGGCCTGGCAACGATGTTAGACATCTCTAAATCTTTAATAAGCTACAAATAACGTCATTAAAAAAATGAGAGCATAGATTAAATTAAAATAATATTCTAGACAAATGATTAATTTGTATTTTATTGAGAATGTGAATTTTCCTTTTAGTGACTTATTGCTTCCGGTTAAACTAACAATTATTTGTATGTTTTAAAAATAGTTGGAGGTGTCAATCTCAGTTAGTGATTAAAGTAAACGTGTGAAGTGTGTATTTGACATATAAATGTTTAATTAATTTTAGTAATTGTTATTTTTACAAAAATAAAGTACTCTATGCTCAAAATTAAGTGTTTATTCTCAATTGTCAAGGTTCTACTTATCTTGAGGATGTTAAGAAACAATGATTTGAGGCAAAAGTGTATTTTTTGTTTGCATAATTATATAAATTTATTTTATTGACAATAAAATTATTAGTCACAATAAACAAAATAACAATATAAAAAATGTATACAATTTATTTTTTTCTATTTTCAAGCGACCCCCTGTAGTTATGTTTATTGTTTTTATAGTTATTTCAATGGTTGATACCAAGAAATAATTGCTCCACGCTTGTATGCGAATCAACAGAGGTTTAATTGCAAAAATTTAAATTCATTTGGGAGGATCTAAGGATTTCCCAGATTGTATCAAAACTGATTTGTTGTATAGATAAAAATCAAGCTGCACTTTAAAAAGGAAAACACTTATGTTGTTGTGATTATGTACACATATATTTTTTTGATAATTGACCTTTAATTTTTATAAAAGAATATTAATTCGATGAAATAATTAGAATAGTCTCGAAATGGGGGTAAAAATAAGTGATAAAGATCTAATGGAAACCCAAAGTATAAAAAATTTCTTAAATCAATTATTTAAAGTTAATACATTCTTGGAAACAAAAAGGAAATAGTCAAATCAAAAACTTCTGACTCATGGATCTAAATATAAAAATTACTGTGAATTATTTAGTAAATTTCCTATTATTTTGTAAGAAAATAACTATATTTCCTGCAGAAACATAAATAAATAAAATTGAATTAATTATCATAAAACCATGACAAATTTGATGTATTTGTATATAAAAAAGAACACTATAGCATTAATAATTTTTTTTATTTTATATTAAGCCTTAATAAAATCTAAAAAAAATGTAAACACACTCAAGGATCAATTTATTACATAATTTTTTTTATAAATTATAAATTAAAAACGAAAAAGAAGAAGAATATTTTCATCTCATTCAACAACCATATTTGTAGAAACGTGCATCGACAAGTTTTTAGCGTGCAGTATTTAAATTGGTAATTCAAGTGTTCCAATTTATACTTTGTTCTAATATTACAAGTTTTGAAGGATATTGTGGCCAAGTTAAATTAAAATAAAATATTTCCATTCTCTTAATAATCCCGGTGCAATTAGGGTAAGCATTGAAAAAAATTCCATTAACAAATTTTACGAGCACAGACAACAAAATTTCAGTTAATTAAAAAATGAAGTGTAATTAACACGCGAGTGTGAATATAAATGTAAAATTTCAGGAAAATAACGCACAATGTAAGTTCACGAAGAAAAAATCTAATAAAGCGTGCTGAATTATGGAACCGGCTTGGACGGATCTATCAACTTATTAATTGCATATTTATTAATTCTATTTCTAAAAATAAATCTCATTGCTAATATTTGGTCGCGTCAACGCGATGGTCATTCTAAAATTAATAATCCATTGATTTTTATTGTTCATTATTGAGACGTACTAGTGTCTATTTAGTGAAATTTTTGGAAACGTGGAGGGAAATTCGCACCTGTGGCGCCAATTGGGACGATACGGAGTGCATCCACGCGACTCTGGCGTACGCACGTCAAGATAACTAGATGCAAACGATTTTAAATACAACCGGTATCTGCTTGGATCGTCACAAATTATAGTTTAATTCTAAAAGTGGGACGTCAGTGAACCAGGTTAGAAGTAAAACTGTTTATAGTAAATACTGTGTGTTGTTGTGGTGACGAGTTTTTCGAGATGAAAGTGCTGTCGAATCTTGTTTTGGCCTGTTTCTTGGCGCAAGTTTACCTTGGCACCCCTTTGGATGAGGGTAAGTACCACCAATATGGTTTTTTTTTGCTTATAATATTAATTTATCAACTTTGAATAATTTTGTTGAAAATTTGAACACCGGCCTGCCGCTATAAATAAATTATTTGTTGTTGTTGAATTTATCTTAAAAATAATTGCTGCGTTTTGTTTTAAAGATAATCTAAAGTCCTCATGTTTCCTAGAAATTGTACAAAATTGGTAAAAAAAATGATAACAATTATCTTTAATTTTTTAATTCACCCGTCTATAGTAAATTTATGGCGAAAGTTTCTATTTTTAGAAAAGTTTCCTCTTAATTTACATTAAACTTCATTTACAGTGTTTTAATATACCATAAATAATATTAAAACTAAAATATCACTAACATTAAAAGAAATTTGTTTAAGAGTTCAATAAACCACTCTAAATGAAATACAACATAATTCATGTTAGTCATTTATTCGCAATATAATTCATAAATAATCGTAGGTATATAATTTTAGATATTATTTAAAGTGACGCGCGAGCAAGTCACTTGTTATCTACACCCAGCTATATTTTATATTTTAATTTTTGTGTAAATATTTTTAGAAATTCGCAGACAAAGATAATATTTATAAATGTTCGTAAAGCTCATAGATGAATTTACAGCCTTCTAAAATCAATTTAAAGCAAAGCTTGTTTGTATTTAGGTTGAGGAAGGTCAGTTTGTATGCGTGCATATTTTTTAAATTTAGATAGATAGACCTGTGTTATAACATATAAATGTTGAATTAATTTAAACTTTAATAATATAGAAAAAAAAATAAAATTTTTTCAATAAAAAAAGATATGATTGTTAGCAGTTAGATGGAAAAGTTTAATAAAAATAAAAAATGTGAAATCTACATAAAATATTGAGAAAATAAAATGCCCAAGAAGTAAATTGCGTCACTTTAAATAACAACAAAGTTTAGAATTGTTAGTTACGCCATAAAACTTATCAATCGCGTGTAAAAGTGAGATTATGCGCGCCCAATCGACCTGCATGACGTTTCTTAGCTGTAAACAAACGATCTTGGATTTACCGGCAACTGCAACAAAACAATTCACTGTAATAAAATTTATCTCGGAAATTTAATGCGATCTATATAAGGTAACTTAGCAAAATGAAAAAGGTGCCATTTCGAGACAAGCGTCCACGGCCCAAAGTTCAACACCGGAGGAGTTCCCCAAGAAACTCGAGTACCCGTGGCCACACTTTGCGGGTCAAATGATAATTGAAGTGCGCTCTCGAAAGATAATCTAACGTGGTAATTACCTCGAGTACAAAAATTAATTGGACGATTCACTCTCAACGTGATTTTTGTCAAGATATAAAACAATCTCGAACAGGTTTTATATTAGTATTGACAGTGAGTTAGTGCTGTGAAGCTCGGTGCCTTATTATCTTAAATAGCAACAATAACAAAATGATTGCCAAAGTTTTTGTGTTCGCTTGTTTGTGGTGCGCAAGCCAAGGTGTTAGCGTATACCCTTTAGGAGAAAGTAAGTGTACTAACAAACATGTTTAATTTTCAAAATTTAAAGCAATTTTTTCACAAGAACGATTATGTGATAAGCTTTTGTTATTTAATTAGTTATACGGTCGTCGATTATATTAATAGATCTACTTTGTAACTTGCTTTCATAGTTTTTTGTTTTGTGCTTATAAGCAAGGTCTCATTTTTTAAATTAACATAAAATTTTAATTTATATCTTTTAAATGTCTAGTTTATTGATGTTGTCAAAGCCATCCTAAAAATGCGTTATAAATTTAAGTTAAGTAACTTCCCTTTCACGAAACAATTTCCTGTCAGATATCATTTTTATTGTATGATACATATTAATAATAATTAATCTTTTTGCAATGGAAATATTCTTGACTGAGTTCTTGTTTGTACATATTTATTATGTTTTATCTTCTACCGAAAAAAAAAGCCTTCCAGATATAATTGTTATTGTAGAATAAGTATAAATAATAATTTATCTTTTTGCACTGCAAATATTCTTGTCTGAGTTCTTGTTTGTACCTGTTATTTATTATGTTTAATCTTCTACCGAAAAAACGCCTTACTGTTGTATTATTACTCACTCTTTGCTTTTAAAAAGCAAACAAGAGATGACACATTTGTACATACTTTTGTGTGAGAAGTTTGTTCGAGTTGAAGGCGTTTTAAGACTTAAATTTAAAACAATAATAATTCATATTTAAAGACAGTCAGCGTTGTCAATGACGGTTATTACTACTTAGTGTTAGAACGTAACATTGTAAATTACTAGGCAAATAACATCTGAATCGCCAGAGGCTCCAATAGTAAATAGAAGTATACCACACGAGTTTTTATCAACTATGACGTATTTAATAAATCCCATGTATTTTCTTTGTAAAATCATTTTGTGCAGAAAATTGTAAAAACGCAAGCGTTTTCGATCAATGTCAGGGGATTATCTGATAATTGATAGATTTGGTAGACGCCGATATTATAGCTGTCATTTTGTCACCTCCCAACAGATGTTAAAGCTTAAATATTTGCATTTAGATAATTATTTGAAGCGCCCGTTAATTAAGAGAAACAATTCTAAAAATCTATATATTGTTACAGATAACTATAGAAAAGATTACCCTACACCTTCCCAGCAAAGTGCACTACTTGCCGAAATCACTGCAGAAGCAGCAAAAATGAGAGAGGACTACAATAAATTTGTCGAGTTATCGTCTGTAGTGAAGACTGCCAGAGAATTCATGAACCAGCCCGCAGATGCCAAAATTACAAAATCTTCTAGAAACGAAGGTAGGCTACCTGCGGAAGCATTTTTTGAAATTTCTTAACACCTCTTACTCAAAAAATGTACCTCGTCAAAACCATTGTAACATTAATTTATTCATTTTCAGATGACCCAACTTTTGACTCGTGGTCAATAGTCTGGTATATCGCATCGTTTGGTGGCCTCATCGCCTTCTTTCTAATAGTATCCTGCTCGGAATGGTGCTGCAGAAGAAACCCTGAAGTAACTGAAATACCAGCCAACGTATCGAGACCCAGCACTCCTGTTGACTTCAGCCCCCCACCATCTTACGAGCTTTTCGCCCCACCTCCTTACGAATCGTGCTTCTCATTCAAAGACGACGAAAAACGCAACTATGACGTCTTTATCGTGCCGGTCCACGCCATAAGGGACGTCAACGCTGAAAGGGACGCTCCCCCAGAATACAGTACCATAGATATCCTGCCCATCGTTGCGCAAGAAGTTGAAACTGCAACCAAATGAGACTTTTGAAGGTTTAGTAAAAATTTTAAAAGACTTTTAACAAATTCTTAGTGTAGTTAGGTTTTTTTCAAATTTATTAAATTATTTTTTGTTATGGCAAAAATGCTGATGAACTGCGCTTATCTCAAACGCATTTAGGAAGATGCAATTGATTACATGATATCATCTAGTCAGAAGATTATATAAGAACACTTTTGCGCCTCAAAAATTATAAAAAAGACGCAATAACCGTTGATAAGGTACTTAGCCGTGATATAATCAATCTGTTCTGGACGCCCACTGCCAATGTCAAGACCGAATTTAACATGAAAATTAAATAACAATTTACGACAATTGGTTATTAATGAATTTATTTTTTTAGAATTTGCATTGATTAAATTCTTATTGATGGCACTTTAAAAGTTAATACGTAATTTTTTGTTAAAAAAACAAAAATTAAATTAAAAGAACAGATATTATGCTTTTAAAATTGATTGCATCTTATTAAAATGGTAAATAATTTAAAAATGCGTTGTAACGTACGCGAATTATCGTATTTTATTTAAGGAAAACTAATGTAACAATTCTAGCATCGTTTATAGATTGACCTCAATTGTTATGGCCATTTTTCAGCATGTGATATTGTGATACCATTTTCTCGTTTCAATCAGTGATAGTATGTTTAAGTGACTTATATTGTTGTTAATATAGGCAATAATTTTTATTATTAGTTCGACTTGTGCATGTGGCATCACGTTCATTCACTATACTCGTGTATTTCGGATTTTTTTGTAATTAATTGTATTTTTAAGCATTGCATCAATGCGATCTATTCCGATTTCTCATGTGTAAAATTGAACTGGATGCCATTTGTACATAGCATTGTATATTAATATGAATTAAACCAAATGTACACATTTTTTGTTGGCAAAAAATGTTGTGTAATGTATATAATGAGTAAAAATATTTTTATACTGTACCTGCAAATGAGTACAATAAATTATTTATTTTGTATTATAAATTTTTATTTTTTGTTGTCACTACACCTATTGAACAAGCATACAATATGCAATTGCATTATTCTGTCATTGACCTGATGTAGCTTCCTTTATATAAAAATAGCATTACGATAACTAACTCCCTTTTGAAATTTAATGGCTTTAATTTTCCACTTAAATTTATTTTTTATTTATAAATATTTATTTATGATCCAATGGTGGTATTAATGAAATACTTTTAAATATCTTTAAAATAAATACTAACGTAATAAACTTGTTTGGTACAGGAAAGAGTCTTCCTCAGGTCGCCTTCTAAACTTGCTGATGCTGATCTGAAATGCTAATGGATTTGGTATTCCTTATTCCTCTACACATTCTAGATTTTGTTAGCGGTAGTACATGGGTTTCCTTGATATGGAAACACATAATGGACTGCGCCAACCTTAGCCATAAGTATATATTAGATACCAAGGAGCAGCACGCAAATCCCTCCTAAAACTCTCTTGGTTATAAATTAAAAAATGAATCAAAAACATAATTAGCAAATAGCATATGCTAAAATAAAAAGTAACTTTGCTCTGATGTCTAAGATAATATATGATGCCTTGTCATTGTCGCACGTAACGTATTTACGTTTTATCCATTCGTATTCTTTAGTTATTTTACATTATATATTGTTTATTATTTTTTATTATTTACTTTTAACTTCTCTTCGTACATGCCTAGTGAATGTTTAAATTACCAGTCTAAGCTATTCGTGGCGAGATTGCAATATTTCAGGCTCGCCAAGGAGAATTCTGGAGATTTCCTGCCCGTTGAGGTAATTCCAGAGGTAAGTATATTATTTTTCTTATAAGTAATTCGATGTTTAATTTCTAACTACATAATTGAAGTTATTTGAATAAGATAATTATAACATCTACTATTTAAAACTATAATGGTAAACCTTTGCTTATCTGAATGAATTTATATTCAATTTAAAGCTGCGCAATTCGATGCTTTACAGGTGCTCGACGCTTGGCGTATATACCAATTTAAGGTATAATTCATTTCATTTAATAGCAAATTTTAATCGATATTCCATGAAAAAACGGTTCTTAAATACTGTTGTAACATCGTTTTCTTGATTTTATGTTCCGCGGTCTTAGAAAATTTCAAAGCGGTTTTAGAGTTTTCATAATTATTACAAAATGGATATAAACAATATCGGCATCATTTTATTAAAAGTTAATTAATCACAATTTAAGGTTCTTTATGATTCATTATATGTCTCGTTATAAGAGTACATGTCATACTTAACAGCGAGTTTTTATTACTAAAAATATATTTGTTATTTATTTAGTGAATCTTATGATATTCTCTGATTCATAAACTTTCTGGTGATGCCAAATATCCATAAGTTAGTCGACATTTTCGTGAAATTATTAAACAATGTAAATAAAAGGCAATTTATTATTTTAATCAATAATATATTCCTTTTGTATTTCATCTTCAGAGTTTAATTTTTCCCTAGCAAAAATTTTATAGAGAATGAAATAAATTAATATCACTTGGAATAATATCTGGGAAATTGTTTTGATTATCGATATTAATTTCTTAAGGGTACTTATTTTATTACGATGTTCATGAAAATTGGTGATAGACTGTATAAGTTTTAAATTTTATTGTTCTACATAATGAGTCATAAAGAATCACTTATACGCTATAAATACCCACTATTTTAATGATTGACCACATGAAAACGTTAGTACTATTCCTTACACCTAAATCATGATAAAATACGAATTAATTTTCAAATTAAATTTTTAGTTAGCACAATTTTAAAGTTTCATTTAGAATGTATAAAACCATGTTCCAAATTCATCTGTGCTTTCTTTGAGTGCTCAATAATATTCTACTGAATATGACGTCATTTTCGCTTCGGTCAATTTTATTGATTCCCTTATGATTTTATTCCAAATTTTGAGCATATTTAACACAAATCGCCTTGTGTGTAAACAATTTTTTTTATGAATATATGTTGTTCCAATACAGACCGCATTGTAATAGGAAATGGTTCTGATGTGATGTCCTAGTAACAATTATGTCGTATAAAGTCTCATTAAAATTGCAAAAATAACTTTTGGCGAGTCATTCAGACCAAACCTATACATTAATATCGGAGTTTTCATAAAATTTGACCTTATTCTACAACAGAATACAACAAACTCTCTACCCAGATTGTAGTTATTTTTGAACCACGGTTTTAGAGATACTTTATTATTTATTTCACCAATTCTTTTAGATTTTGTTAAAGTAGCCTGTC
>JAUIMW010001743.1:0-11861 GCA_033557785.1 Enochrus cinctus
TAGGTGTTACGGTTAAAAGGGAGGGCTGCTCGCACGCTATTTCGATTGTGTTCTATGTATACATTAATTATTACAATCAGAACATTGTTGTTCTGCAGATTGTTCAGGATCATTCTCTGTTAATTGATAGGTTAGTTGTGTTTCATGAAAATTTGGGATAGAGAATTTGGGCTATTTTGAATTAATGCCTAGCATTCCTCTACACTATTGCTAATCTGCAAATCGCAATTTAGATTTATTGTAGAAAAATCTGGAGGGTATTCCACGCACACAAAAGAAATTTTGATTTTGATTCAATCACGTAGACTATTTAAATACAAAGTAAACAATACAGGTCCCAGCATGGTACCTTAAGGAACACTAGCTTTGAATAAAAGAGTTATTAATCTAATTTATCTAAAATTAACCAATCGACAGAAGGACGTAGATTGTGAAGTACCTGGAGGACATTCCATGTCCCCTAGACCCCTTGCTTTCATAATTATTTTTTGTTTTATTCTAATATATTTTCAATCTTTTTTTTAAATTTTTAATCATAAAATTTTTATTATTATTTTGTCTTTTATTCTAATCTAGGAGTGTTTAATAATTATCAGTTATAATTGAAAATCAGTAAATATCTCTATTCTAGAATAAAAGAACTGATTTTCCATTACGTGGGAACATGGAACGTCCTTCAGGTACTTCACTACCTACGTCCTTCTAATCGATTGGTTAATTTTAAACAAATTAAGAATTTTGTCAAAATTTTACATTTATAATTTGTTTAAAATTAACAAATTAATTAGAAGGACGTAGATAGTATCTGGAGGATATACCATGTCCCCAGACCTCTTGTTGATAAGAAAAACATTTACTGCGTTGCATCATATTACAAAAAAGGCAATAATGTTTTTGGTATTCTGTTTATTGAAAAATCTTAAATTTTCTCATGTTCTGTTCAAAAAAATTTTATAAAATATTTAGTGCTTGATGAGAATAAAGGACAAGGAGCACTATCCATGGCGTTTTTTCAAAATGTCAAAATGCAGGCCAATGTTAATAAATACTTCTTATACCCTATCAATATAAATCGTGGTGGTCTAAAATACCCCTCTGAACTTCTCATAACATTTATTATAAAATGTTCCTAAAATGTCCTTCACAAAAAAATAAAAAGAGCATTTTTTTATTGTACGTTTAAATTACAATAATGTAATTCTAGACACGGTCGAATGTGAATAAGAACTTTTTTATATTTATTTGCTAATCAACATTCAAAACATCCAAAATCTTCGAAAAATAAATAAAAATTAGATTAAATTAAAAAAATATATATTTATTTCACCCACTACAATTTGGTTTTAGAAAAAGTTTTAATATTGAAATAGTAATAATTCAAAAAGATTATGACCTTAAATGCAGATTTAGATAGAGGAACATAGATAGTGGAGGACATTCCATGCCCCCCACACCCCCTGGAGTTCTTCTTTTATAACTGAAAATCAGTAAAGGTTAAATTAAAACAAAAAATAACAGTAACGTCCGCTGGCAATCTTTTATTCTAATATAGGGATGTTTAACAATTTTCAATCATAAAAGAAGACCCACCAGGGAGTCTGGGAGACATGGAATGTCCTCCAGGCACACTGTCGTACACTTTATTTAAAATTTTAATAACATTCTTAGTTTGTCTAAACTTAACTTATCGATTAGAAGGACGTAGATAGTGGAGTACCTGGAGGACATTCCATGAAAATCGGTAAACGACCCTATATTATAATTAAACAAAAATAATAATAAAAAGGCTTCCCCAGCGGTCTTTGATTTTTAATTATAAAAGAAGGGGGGTTTTAATTAATTCACTTTTAAAGTGATTGAATAATTGAAAATCAGTAAACGTAATATTTGACTAAAACAAAAAGTAATAGCTAGAAATTTCTATTTTAATATGTTTAATATTAATTATTTTTAATTTTAAAAGAAGACCGACCAAAGGGGCTGGAGGTCATGGAATGTTCACAATAATACACAAATTAATTCATACAGAGGAATAATATAAATACTATATATTTAATTAAGATTTATTTAACCAACATAAGGAGAAGACCATATTGTAATAAGCAAAAAATTATTTGACCTTTTTGGAAGAAAAAAACGAAAATAAATTTCCTGAATACACAACAAGATGATGATAATTAGAGAACCTTACCTTATATACAGGGTGCAAGAAAATTAGAAGAAATTTGACCGTAGACCGTATGTTGACTATATTTGAGTTTATTTCTAATAATTATTGCAAAAAATAAAAATAATGGATAAAAAGGACAAAGTTGACTTCAATAAAATATTTCTATTAGGGCCGCGATTGTATTTCCTCCTAAGGAAGATCGCGATGCTGATCGAAAGCTCGAGAATTACTTCTGATTTTTTTTAATTTAGACTTTTAATCGATTTTTTAGGTATAACCTTCGTATATTAGAATGGTTACTAATTTTCAAGCACATGGAATGTCCTCCAGATAATAAATTAGTCAGACGTAGAAGACAGTTGTTTTAAAATTTTTAGAATATAGATATAGATAGAAGGATATAGATAGTGGAGTACCTGGAGGACATTTCATGTCCCCCAGACCCCTTGGTGTCCTTCTTTTATAATTGAAAATCAGTAAACTTCCCTATATTAGATTAAAACATGAAATAATAATAAAAAAAGCTCCATTGGGAGTTTGGGAAACATTGAATGTTCTCCGGGTTCTCCACTGTCTACGTCCTTTAATTTTATCTCAAATAAATTAGCAGTACGTGGACAACAGTGTGCCTGGAAACATTCCATTCTAAACAACCTTTTTTATATTATTTGATCTTTTATTCTAATACAGAGATGTTTACTATTTTTCATTATAAAAGTCGTTATAAAAAAGTCCACCGGGAGAACTGGGGGACATGGAATCCAAATGAGTCATCCAAACCATCTAGTAATTCTTATTTTTATTTTTTGTTCTATTCTATCATAAAGATGTAAAATGATTTTAATTATAAAAAAGTTATAAATAAGTTAGGAGTACGTAGACGACAATGTGCCTGGAGGACTTTCCATGTCCCCTAGATCCCTTGGTGTCTTTTTCTTAATTTACCTAAGATTAACCAATCGATTAGAAGGACGTAGATAGTGGAGTACCGATCGCAGGTCAATTAAGAATGTACTTCGCTATCTACGTCCTTCTTATCGATTAGTTAAGATTAGCCAAATTAAGCAAGTCATTAAAATTTTAAAATAAACCCGAAGTACGTAAACAATAAAGAACTAAGAGGATATTCATTCAAACTTTCTGGTGAACCTTGTCTTATTATTATTATTGTTCTTCTATCATAGGGATGTTAACTGATTTTGATTATAAAACGTCCTTCTAGTCGATTAGTTGAGCTTGGACAAGTAAAGGATGTTATCAAAATTTCAAATTAATTAGGAGTGCTTGAACGACAGTGTGCATGGAGAACATTCAATTTTATCCACCAGAGGGTCTAGGGGATATGGAATGTCCTCCGGGTACTCCACTATTTACGCCCTTCTAATTGTTTGGTTAATCTTAGACAAATTAAAAATGCTATCATGTTAACTGATTTTCAACTATAAAAGAAGACCTATCAGGTGTCTAGGGGATACTACCTTGTGCTAGTCTTACAAGAGAGAATTATATTGACATGAATAACATGAATAATGCAATGTATACTAGCAAAGAACAAACTATAAACTATATTATTTCCCCTGTATGAATTCATTTATGTATTATTTAGTTGACATTTATTGTTAGATTATTAGATAAATTTGTTTCGAAAAACTTGCTTTCTTTTTTTATTAGTATTTTTGGTCCTTCTAATCGATTGGTTAATCTTAGACAAATAAAAATGTTTTTTAATAAATTAGGAGTACGTAGACGACAGAGTACCTGGAGAACATTCTATTTTCTGGACCCCCTGGCGTTGGTTTAAAGAAAACTTAAGAACGTTATCAAAATTTTATATAAATAAGGAGTACGTTGACGACAGTGTGCCTGGAGGACACTCCATGTCCCCACTGGTGTCCTTCGTTTGTAATTGAAAATCAAAACGTCTTTATATTAAATTAAGACCCACCAGGGGGTCTGGGGGACATGGAATGTCCTCCAACCACACTGTCGTTCACGTACTTCTAATTTACTAATAATTTTGATAACATTCTTAATTTGCTTAAACTTAACTTATTGATTAAAAGGACATAGATAGTGGAGTACCTGGAGGATATTCCATGTCCCCCAGACCTCCTGGTGTCCTTCTTTTATTACTGAAAATCAGTAAACCTCCCTACATTAGATTAAAACAAAAAATAATAGTAAGTAAAAAATAATAGTAAGAAAGTCCGCTGGCAATCTTTTATTCTAATATGAGGATGTTTAACGATTTTCAATTATAAAAGAAGACCCACCAGGAGGTCTGGGGGACATGGAATGTCCTCCAGGTACACTGCTGTCCACGTACAGATTTAGATAGAGGAACGCAGATAGTGGAGTACCTGGAGGACATTCCATGTCCCCCAGACCCCCTGGTGTCCTTCTTTTATAACTGAAAATCAGTAAACGTCCCTACATTAAAACAAAAAATATTAGTAAGAAACGTCCGCTGGCAATCTTTTATTCTAATATAGGGATTTTTAACGATTTTCAATTATAAAAGAAGACCCACCAAGGGGTCTGGGGGACATGGAATGTCCTCCAGGTACACTGCCATCCACGTACTTCTAATTTACTTAAAATTTTGACAATGTAGATTAAGCTAGAGAAACGTAGATAAGTGGAGTACCTGGAGGACTTTCTCTTTCTTTTATAATTCTAGGCAATTTAAGAATGTTATCAAAATTTTAAATAAATGGCAGTGTCTCTGGTTCACATTTCATATCCCCCCGATCGTCAACGTCCCTTTTTTTATTTTTTGTTAATTTTAATACGAGAATTTTTACTGATTTTCATTTATAAACGAAGGACCACCAGGGGTTTATAGGTCCTTTTAAAATTTTAAAATAAACCATCAGCACACAGACAACTAAGAACCAAGAGAATATTCCATGTCACCTGAACTTTTTGGCGGAGCTTGTCTTATTATTATTATTTGTTCTTGATCCACGTCCTTCTAATTGATTAGTTAAGCTTAGACAAGTAAATACTGTTATCAAAATTTTAAATAAATCGGTAATGTTCCTGTATTATATTAAAACAAAAAATTATTGTAAGAAATGTCCGTTTGCAGTTTTTTGTTCTAGTATAGGGTTGTTTAACCCTCCAGGGGGTCTGAAGGACATTCCTGGGGGTCATCCATGTACTTCTAATTTACTTAAAATTTTGATAATATAGATATAGATAGAAGAACGTAGATAGTGGAGTATCTGGGGGACATGAAATGTCTTTCAGGTACTCTATTATCTACGTTTTTCTAATCAATTGGCTAATTTTAGACTAATTAATCTTATCAAAATTTTACATCCTTAATATCTCTAAAATTAACCAATCGATTAAAAGGACGTAGATAGTAGAGTAACTGGACGACAAACTATGCCCCTCAGACCCCTGGTGGGCCTTATTTCAAAGGGTCCACCGGTAGTCAGTAGTCCTTCAAATACACTGTCGTCTATGTACTCCTAATTTACTTAAAATTTTTATCTAAGCTTAACCAATCGGTTAGAAGGACGTATATAGTGGAGTACCTGAAGAACAGACTGAGTGGACCTCCTTTTTCTGAGGGACATGTAATGGGCTCCAGGTACTCTACTGTCTACGTCTTTCTAATTGCCCAAGCTTAAACCAAGAATGTGAATTTTTAAATAAGTTAGGAGTGCGTGGACAACAATTTCAAATAAATTAGTCATAGACGACAGTTTGCCTTATGGATTACGATGTTTTCCAGTCCAAAGATTATTCTTATATAGGTATATTTACTGAATTTCAACTATAAAAGATGTTTAGGGAACATGGTAATACGTACAAAATAATATTTTTTCGATGAATTCGTCATTAGATAAACTTATTTTTGATAAACTTGCTTCCTTTTTTATTACTTTTTTTTTAATTCTAATATAAGAATGTTTATTGATTTTCAATTATAAAAGAAGGCATACCAGAGAGGTTGGGGAACATGGCAAGTTGTCCTGTTATTCTACTGTCTACGTCCTTCTACTCGATTGGTTAATTTAAGACAAATTAAAAATGCTATCAATATTTTAAATAAATTAGTAGACGACAATGTACCTGGAGAACATTCTATGTTCCATAGACCCCCCGGTTTCCTTTTATAATTGTTTCGATTACAAAAGAAGGCCCATTCGGGGGTTCGGGGACATGAAATGTTCTCCAGGTCATTCTAATCGATTGGTTAATTAAGAATGTACTTCGCTAGGACGTAGAGTCCTTCTTATCGATTATTTAAGCTTAGACAAATTAAATATATCATCAAAATTTTAAAATAAACCAGAAGTATGTAGATGAACAAGAACAATGAAGATATTCCATGTCACCCAAACCCTTGTTTTATTTAGGAATTTTGGAATGTCCTTCAGGTACTCCACTATCTACTTTCTTCTAACCGATTGGTTAATTTTAGATAAATTAAGAGTACTATTACGTTCTTAAATTGTCTAAAATTAACACTTCGATTAGAAGGACATAGATAATAGAGTACTTAGACGACATATTATGTCCGCCAGACCCCTTGGTGGGCCTTTTTTATAATTGAAAATCAGTAAACATCCCTATACTAAAATTAAACAGGAAATAATTACATAAAAACCACTGGTCATTTATTTTAATACAGGAATGTTTACTGATTTTCAATTATAAAAGAAGATCCACCAGAGGGTTTGGGGGACATGGAATGTCCTCCAGGTACTCCACTTTTTACGTCCTTATAATTGATTGGTTAAACTTAGACAAATTAAAAATGTCAAAATTTTACATATTCAATTTGTCTAAAATTAACCAATTGATTAGAAAGACGTAGATACTAGAGTAACTGGAGGTCATTCCATATTTTATAATAGTAAATCAGTAAAGGGATATAATTTACTTCAGTAAAATATATTAAAAAAATTGATTGAAAAAAGTCAAAATTCTAAGAAAATTAAAAATAATTCCCAAGCTTTCGATTAGGGTCGTGATTGTATTTTCCCCTGAGTATCCTACTCGACATGTATTGATAATACAGATTAAGATAGAGGAACGTAGATAATGGAGTACCTGGAAGACATTCCATGTTCCCAGACCCCCTGGTGTCCTTTTATAACTGAAAATCAGTAAACGTCCCTACATTAGATTAAAATAAAAAATAATAGTAATAAACGTCCACTGGCAACCTTTTATTCTAATATGAGGATGTTTAACGATGGAATGTCCTCCAGGTACACTGCCCTCCACGTACTTCTAATTTACTTAAAATGTTGATAATACAGATTAGGATAGAGGTACGTAGATAGTGGAGTACCTGGAGGACATTCCATGTCCCCAGACCCCCTGGAATCTCCAGGTACACTGTCGTCCACGTACTTCTAATTTACTTAAAATTTTGATAATGCAGATTAAGATAGAGGAACGTAAATAGTGGAGTACCTGGAGGACATTCCATGTCCCCCAGACCCCTTGGTGTCCTTTTTATATAACTGAAAATCATTAAACGTCCCTACATTAGATTAAAACAAAAAATAATAGTAAGAAACGTCCGCTGGCAATCTTTTATTCTAATATAGGGATGTTTACGATTTTCAATTATAAAAGAAGACCTACCAGGGGGTCTAGGGGACATGGAATGTCCTCCAGGCACGCTGACGTTCACATACTTCTAATTTACTGAACATTTTGATAACATTCTTTATTTGTCTAAATTTAACTTATCGATTAGAAGGTTGTAGATAGTGGAGTATCCTCCAAGTCCATTCCATGTCCTCCAGGTCCCCTAATATCCATGTTTTATAATTGAAAAGCAGTAATCGTCCCTATATTAGATTAAAACAACAAATAATAATGATTTTCAGTTATAAAAAAGACCCACAGGACATGGAATGTCCTCCAGGCACATTATCGTTCACGTACTTCTAATTTATTTAAAATTTTGATAATATTCTTTGTGTGTCTAAACTTAACTTATAGATTAGAAGGAAGCAGATAGCGGAATACCTGGAGGGCATTTCATGTCTCCAGACCTTTTGGTGGACGTTCTTTAATAATTGAAAATTAGTAAACACTATGCTCGGTGGATGTTTCTTTTGTTTAATTCTTACATAGGTATGATAACTGATTTTTCATTATCAAAGAACGCCCACACGTCTGGAGGACATATGTCCTTCTAATTAATTTACCTGTACCTGGATGACATACTATGTCTCCCAGACTTTCTGGTAGATCTTTTTTTATAATTGAAAATCAGTAAACAACCCTATACTAGAATAAAACAAAAAATAATTATAAAAAAGGTCTACTGTCGATGATTTATTCTAATATAGGAATGTTTACTGATTTTCAATTAGAAGAAGGTTCACTTAGGGACATGGAATGTCCTCCGGATACTCTACTTTCTACGGTCTGCTAATCGATTGGTTAAGTTTAGACAAATTAAGAATGTTATAAAAATTTTACATTTTTAATTTGTCTAAAATTAACCAAATGATTAGAAAGCGTAGGTTTAAAGAAAAATACGTTCCTTGAGTTTTTTTTAAATTTTTATTTATTCGGTGCGATCGATTTTGGTAGTTATGCCACCTTTGGGTACCTACAAGAAGGACTGTATAAGTTAAAAAAAAAAACAGGTTTAAAATGTATAACTTAAAAATAAAATATTGTTAATTAATTAATTAGTGTATAAAAAAAATTATTTTCTCTTTTTATGTTTTCTGCCATTTTTTGTTTTTGTATCCCGCTGTGTCGCCATCTGTTAATCTAGCACTCCATCAACTACTTATATTATGTTGGTATATAGAGGCCTAAACGTTAGGTTTGTCTGTTCGTTTAGAATATAGTTACCTTTTCTCCTCCTGTTTTGAATCTCCAGGTTTTTCGGTAATATCATTTTCATGCCCTTCGTTTCCCTGTGTAGCACTTTTGTGTTTTTTTTTTCCATTAGTTTGTGTCTGTGGTTGTGTAGATGTTTTCCCATGGTTGAGCATGTTACGTCTATTTTGTGTTCCATGACCCTTAACTCTATAGTTCGTCCAGTTTCTCCTACATATGTTGCTTTGGCATTCTAGCAGGTACACACCACTTCTCTGCATCTTTTTTATGCTGTCTTTTGTGTTCTGAAGTTGTTGTAAGAGATTATTGTGGTTTTTTTATGGCTAGAGTTATGTTGTGTTTTGTTTGCTAAAAAGGGCGTTGAACCGGACGGTATTCCATCATTGATTGTGATTTCATGTATGGGGTCGCTGGCGGCACTCCTCTACAGAATATTCAACAAATCACTCAACCAGGGCGCTTTCCATGCAAATGGAAGCGAGCGTTTGTTACATCTGTTCTAAAATCTGGTTCACAAAACGACATCTCAAATTACAGACCAATATCAAAATTGGACACATTCTCGAAGGTCTTCGAAGCCATTATGGCCGGATTCATCTCCTCCTCCACAAAAAATATGGAATTCTTATCGAGAAGCTCATCAATATAGGCATTCATGGTGACTTGTTTAGATGGCTTAAGTCATACATTGAAGGAAAAACACAGGCTGTTGCTCTAAATGATGTATAATCAAATACATTTTCTAGCGTATCCCAGGGTTCTCCCTGGAGACTATTCTTTTCAATATTTTTATAAATATCTGTCAATGTTTTGAAAACTCAAATTTTAACTTGTTTGCTGATGACTTAAAAATCTTTAAACTTGTTTTCAGCTTCACTGATTGTCTTCAGCCCCAAAAAGCTCTTAAAAATTCTCGGATTACTGTGCTTTAAATAAATTACACTTAAATTTAGACAGATGTAAGGTGATATCGTTTACAAGAAACAAAAACAAAATCTGCTATAATTATACCATAAACAATGTGCAATTGAGAATTGTGGAGGAAATGAGGGACCTCGGAGTGCTCTTCGATTCATCCCTTTCATTTAACACCTATATCGACCAGACAGTTCGAAAATCGTTTGAAATGCTGGGATTTATAATCAGATCCACTAAGAAATTTTATAATATCGACACCATACTAGCACTTTACAAATCACTAATCTTGAGTAAACTTAACTACGGATGTGTGGTTTGGAGCCCTGCCTATAATTTGCACATAAACCGTTTAGAGAGAATTCAGATAGACACTTAAATTTCAAGTTTCGTCTATTTAGCACAAGTTACTCAGAAAGCCTTCGGCACTTCAAAATCATTTCTTTAAAACAGCGAAGAACATTTTACGAACTGCTCGCCTCATTTAAACTGGTAAACGATTACTTGGATTGCCCAGAAATGCACACATGGCTTAACTTTAACATTCTGAAAGTTGACACCCGACAAAATAATACATTTTACAGGCCCATAGCACGAACTTCCCTGGGTCTGAACTTCCCGATGACTAGAATGATGACGTGCTTTGATGGCCTGCCCAGAGACTTGAACTATGACTTGTTTTTTATTCTGATATAATGATTTTCAAATGTAAAAGAAGACCCACCAGAGAGTCTGGGAGACATGAAATGTCTTCCAGGCACACTGTCATCTACGTACTTTAATTTATCTAAACTTAACTTATCGATTATAAGAACCTCCTACCTGGAGGACATTTCCTATCCCCCAGATTCCTTGGTGTTTTTCTATAATTGAAAATCGGTAAACGTCCCTACATTAGATTGAAATAAAAAATAATAGTAAAAAATCTACTGACAACTTTTTATTCTAATATAGGGATGTTTGATGATTTTCAATCATTAAAGAAGATCCACCAGGGGGTGGTACAGGTACACTGCGTACATCTACGTACTTCTAATTTACTTAAAGTTTTTATAATATAGATTTAGATAAAGGAACTTAGATAGTGGAGTATCTAGAGGACATTCCATGTCCACCAGACACCTTGGCATGCACACCTATATTTTAAGGTACTTATTTATACCAAGCGAAGCAGATATCAATTAATTAAATCGCGAGGGCTTGCCCGAGTCAGCGAGTAGCGAAGCTGCGAGCATACACGGCTATATTTTAATGAACTTTTTTATACCAATCGAAGTATATATCAAAAAATTGAATCGCGAAGACATGCCCGAGTCAGCGAGCAGCGAAGCTACGATGATACACGACAGTATTTTAAGAAACTTACTTATATCCAGCAAAACAAATATCAATAATTTGTCCGAACCAGCGAGCAGCGAAGCTGCGAGCATACCCAACTATATTTTAAGACACATATATAAGCCAATAAAAAAATTAATTAATTAAATTGCGAGGTCTGCTTGTTCGAGTTAGTGAACAGCGAAGTTGTGACCATAGATATGATGGGAATTTACTTTTGATTTTCTTAGATTTTTTTACTTTATTAACCAATTTTTTGGATATAATTAATTGAAGTTATTTATATTTTTTATTAAAATATATTTATATCATACTTTGTTTCCTTGCGAACATCTAGCGTATAAAATATGTTTGTAATAAAAATTGATAGATAATTTCAAGTAAATCCCAAGCTTTCGATCAACGTTGTGATAAACTACACAAAAATTATTAAAAATTGAGTTTTTATGAGACTTTAAAACATATATATTTATAGAGTCAGTGAAAGAGAATAAAAAAGAAGTTGAGTGAGTCTGCAGCGCAATGGGGAGACTGCAGCAAAGCAGTCAAGGGGATGAACAGCTAATATGAAGAAATCAATTGTAGGGAGAAATAGGTCGGGCAT
>JAUIMW010001744.1:0-11858 GCA_033557785.1 Enochrus cinctus
GCATAATTTGGCGAAAATGTGGTTAGAGATTCTAAAGCACGACAAGTATTTTCTAAAAACTCAAACAGCTGTTGATATAGGTCGGTAAAGTCATAACCATATTAAATAGTAAAAAATCCCAATGATCAGTTGGAAAGTTTAGCGCTTGTAAGGCAAAAATATTTTCACTAAATGTGTCCAACAAATGTCTCAAATCTCTACTAGACGGTTTCTGTAAACTAGATGCACTGATAATCTCATTGTATAATTTGTAGACAAAAACCTATAGTTTTCGTATCTTTTAACTAAAGTGTTAGTTGTCGTCGGTCATTGCGATAGTTTTGACTAGAGCGAGCGGTTCTTTTGTTAAAGATGTAATCAAGTAATGGAACTTTTCCATATTGCTCAAAGTCAAGTTCTGGTGAATCAAACTGTTAAACAAATCTATAAATACCTGCCATGATTTGAAATTACCATCAAAAATAGGTATTAAAATTTTAGGTAAACTAGACGGCTGTCTAACAGATGCTGGAGGATCTGTGGTGGCGGCAACAGCAACGGGTTGTAGCGCAAAAAGTTCAAAATTAACCACTTTGGGTTCGTAATAAAATTTATCAGCCCCCAATCATCATGGCTAAGAAAATTCTCACCATCTTGTAACAGACCTATAACATTATTATGTGCATTTCCAAATAAGTTCTTCATAAGTTGAATCCAAATTGTTTATATGTACCCGAAAAATAGCTTATATTATTAGTAAATTTAGGGTCTATTTTGACCTGATTTGCGATTTCAAAAGTTTCCGTCAAACGTGACCAAGATACTGTGCGCATACGAACTGCCTTTTGCAATTAAGAAGACGTTGAGAATTTTACGAATTACAATACTAATATATCCGGCTCGAAGGACCAATGAATTCACTATGCGCAATTAAAAAAAAAAGTTTAATTTAATTACGCGGTGGCAAAAGAACAGGGCTGGTTCAATTACCTTTGCTAATGCCTGCAACTTCAGCTAGAATGGCTTTTTCTGATTCTTGCCTAATTTTCTTTCTTCTTAATGAATACGATTTAGCGGCACATTCCAGTTGCTGGACAGAACTAGTTTTATAAATTTATTTTGTTATTTAAGAAGAGAAGAGCAGCGAAAACAAAAGAGAACAATAAATAAAAATTTTATCTAAATACCCAAGAAGAATTTGATTCCGGATTTTCCTATCCTTCGTTATATAAGTTAAGAAATAACATTTTTAAATTTTATAAAGATACATCATAATTTCTTATTTATTTTATGTTTATTTTGTGATGGGTTTTAATAACTAGTCTGATATATTAACTTAAAGATTTTTATTCTTACTTGTGTACGTTCTACGCAGCTGTGCATGTACGTGTCACCTGTTGTTACCAACATCAAATTATTTTATATTACAGTATCAACATTATATATCATTCAACCTAAAAAGTCTTAGAATCTAAGATACAATTTTATTTTTACTAGCAACCATAGTAATCAGGCGGCTTTACGACTCTACCATAGCGTGTTACATAATTGTCGTTATTATTAACAATTTTTTTATTATTTACATTTCTTTCATAATTAATAGTTTTTTTTTAATTAGTTTTTTTAATGAGTGTCGAACATCATTTATAACTAAAGATCTAGGAATATTATTAGAAGAAAATGTTATCTGCAATGGAAATTTCTGATATGTGAATATACACTTTGATTTAGATATAATTTCATTTGAGTTTTTATTATTTAATTCAGCTAATTCTATTCACTTAGAATAATAATCAATGACTACCAAATAATCTTTATTTGCTAAAATAAAGAAAACTTTTGCTTTTTGCTTATTTACTTAAAAAAGCTAAAATATCACAACCAATCTTTTCAACAGGTATTGTAGGTATTTGTAAAATCATAGTTTCTTTTATATTTTTCGTTCTAAATTTTTCGCAAACTCTGTATTTATTTATGTAAAATTCAATATCCTTATTAGTTAGGCCAATAAAATAAAGATTTAGCAGGAGCTTTTGTTTTTGTTATACCAAAATGTGACTCATGTAGCAAATATAATATTTTTTCATGAGTATTTATAGGGCGCACTAACTGATTTTATCTCACATCAGTACCAACATTCATCCCTTCAGTACAAGTTTTACTTATTGCATCAGCAACTATTAGCTTATTGCCAATTAATATCATATATTGATAATTTTATCTTTATTATTTGTAACCTTGTTGAAGGTATTTTACAAATATCTTTAATCGTTATAGAAACTAAAGGTTTGTGCTGTGTTTGCATCGTCACTTTTCTACCATAAATATATTGATGAAAACAAGATAGCTAAATATTCCATTTCAATTTTAGCATAATTAACTTCAGTGCAAGTTAACCTTATTGACGCATACAGACTGGTTTGTTATTTTGTAAAAGTGCACAACCAATGCCGTTTTTCGAAGCATCCATTTGTATTAAAATATTTTTATGTTCGTCAAAATTCTGTAAAATAGGTCTTTCTCTTATGTGTATTTTCTGGCATTTTTTATTGCATGAACTCTTGAAGGATCACGTTTTATTGTACCGTTTTTTTTTAATATGATCCAAATATTTAACTTTTAACTCTTTAACTCTTTTTCTAAAATTCCATCATGTTTTTGCAGAGTATCACTAAAAATAAGTATATATTATATTTTCTGTTAGTTTTATTTGCCTTTAGGCATCTCAACAATATTTATCTTACTCACCCATTCTACACAAAGTATTTAATTTTTCTTTTACTTTTTTTATTAATTTTATAGGAATTCTATGAGAAGATTTTGAAACCGGCACAGAATCTGTTTTTATTTTTATATTATAGTCTTTAAGAAAACAACCTATATTTTTAAATACGTTTTCATATTTCTATTCATAAAACGATTTATCAATTTTATTTTCTATATTATTATTTATTTTTATCGTACCCAATTTAACTCATCATTTAAAGCCTAATATTGCTTGTAAATTACTTTTTACAACTATAAATTCCTCTTTATATAATTTAATTTTATGAACAATATTCAAATCTACTAATCTACCTAATATTTTTATCTTAAAACCACCATATGGTACTAGTGTTATCTTACTCTTTTTTGTAACATATGTTGTTTTGCTTATTAATTTTTTATTTGTATAATTCATCTAATTATATTAAATTAACATCTGATCCACTACATAATTTAAATTTTACATTTACTCCATCAGCGTTTAAATTATTTACAGAACTATTTATATTTAAACAATAATAATCATCATTACTTTTTTACAAATTTTGTTAAAGGCAGGGCAGTTTTTAAATTTATGGATGTAGGCTGATTGTTTTTAAAATATTGTTTTCTACTATTTTGACGTTAATTTTATTTTCAATTCATTTGCCTAGTTTTCTTCTGATTCTGTTATTTTTTTGTGTGTTTGTTTGTCAGTTCTGCCTCACGAAACATTTCTACTGCCTTTTCTAATATTATGTCGCCTTTTCCTATTATTTTCTCTTGAATTATTTTGCTTGTTGATCCAAGCACAAGTCGGTCTCGCAGCATTTCGTTGGAGGTGTTAAATTTACAATCCTTCCGTCAGATAACTCTCAAAATTCTGTCCCTCCTATTGTATGCATTTGTAAGATAGAAATTTTGAAAAAAGTACGTTTTTCTTCGGGATATAATAGTTTTGAAACAAATTCTGCACTACATTCTCTATATTCATGAAAACTTGAAGTTGGTATTGATGAATAAAGTCAATTTGAACAAAAAAAGTGTCTTAAATTGTTTCTGAGAAAATAAAATGCATTTTGTTGGATCAATAGTATTTACACTTAAGATGCAAAATACAAATAGTTGTAAGTCATAAATAAAGCATGCAGCTATCTTTTCTAATCAATTTTTATTGGACGCGAAGAAATCGACGAAATGTACAGAAAATTACACCAGCAGCAACAAAAGAGGTCCGATCCTGCTCCTATACAACGCCCGTCCACACGTTTCACAAATGACCGTCGGAAAATTATATGCCGCATCCACCATACTCCCCAGACCTCTCGCCAACCGGCTATCATCTTTTCAAGCACCTCAACTTGTGTTACGTTACACTGATTCAAATATAATTCGGATAAAATAACGAAATTCTTAGTATTTGAGTTGTTTCTAAGAAATAAAAACAAAAAAAGATATAAGAAAGATATAAAAAAAATCATTACCGACTATTTCAATAAATTATAAGCATATACGCAGGAAAACCTTTTTTAAACAAAACCATTCAATGAAAATAGAACTTTATCAAATACTTTTGCAAAAATGCACTCCTCTGCTGGTGGTTATTAATATAAACTCCATCAGGGCAAAGATTTGGATCCTTAATCTTTTCTTTATTTTCTCAAAACACTGACACTTTGAATGAATTGTACTCCTCCGAATGTCGAGAATCCATTTGAGAACATTTTACTTCATCAAATGTTTTCCCTTAAGGTATTCAATCAGATCTTCTTCCGTACATACATCGAGCGTGGACATGTGCTTATGTATATACCCTTTGCTGCTTTTAGGTAAGAGCTATTACCTTTCCTATGAATGACTGTATTTTTGTTCTTTCCTTCTCGGTCATATCTCAGCAAGATTCTGGAGACAATGTGAATTCTTCTTTTATTTTAGTTTTCCCCTTTATTCAGTAAACTTTTCTCTCAGTCTGACTCAGCCCAGAAAAATCCAAGCACAGCAAGAGAGAACAGCAATCACAAGCTGTCTTCTCCTCTTTTTATCCTGCTACATTTAGTAAAGTGCTCATCTCATAATAAATACTAGAAATTGCCCTAATTTCTATTTTGGTTCTTATAATTCAATAATTACTTTTTGATTAATTATGAATGGTTCGCTTATCCTGTAGAGGCCACACAAACTGAACATCCACAAAGTTGATTCTATTACGTATATTTTGATATATGACAACAGATCTCAAAATACACGTATTCACCACAAATATATCTTTTCTTGTATCGCGAACGTGAAGACAATACTACTATTCTACTGTGAGACAAGTAAGAGCTTTAAGAAGTGCTCATAAAAACTATTCCTAAACAAGTTTTAAGAGTTGGAGATAAGGTATACACGTTAATAATTTTTAGTATTTTTGTCAATTTTTTGATTTCTTAAATTTTACTAAGACTACCCAAAATATAATATCTAAAGTATCTCGCAACAAAAATGTTCTTTTTAACGCAAGGTAAGTTTGTTAAAGGAAAGGAATTCGAATTGAAGTATATAATTTATAAACTTTCATAAGGTTGTAGCTTATGGATAATATAAAGATATTCACATTTTATCCTTTATTTGAATTTTATATTTGGGTTCAGATTTAAATTAAAACTTAAAGTGCTCCAGGTTTTGATATATACACAAATTGTATGTTATAATTTATAAATATTTTACAATATGCATACACGATATACAAAGTCAACACAAACTAGCACCTAAATAATAAAAAATACAGTTATGCATAAACCAATATTGTATAACGAGTATAATAATGTCAAAGGGAACGGATATGAAATAAACAATATTAACATTTCACATTATACTGTGTACTAATTTCATGAATAATAAAAGAATGCGCGTGTTTGAACAACATTTTGAGGTAAACCATTTGTTAGTGCGAATTACCCAGTCACTTTGTTGCTATATAGATTATAAATAATGATAATGAAGTATTATCCATATATGTAATCAAATATATAATATCAAAAGTTTATTGGGAATGGTGAAAAAGTATTTACCAAACAAAATATATTCTGAAAAACAAAATCCCCAAAATGTTACAAATTCTTATCACATACAAGTTTTATAATATTAAAAGTGACATTCTAAAATCTGTGTAGCATCAAAAGTTACAGGGTTTACATTGTTTATTTCAAATTGAATCAGGGGCGCAGATTCGTACACAAGATAAAAAATACATAGAAAGACGCCTGCGGTTCGAGAAGAGACAAAGATACATCCTTCTGAGCTGTCCTTAGTAAAATACGTTATAGATTGGGGTTTCAGGAAGATGCTCTAAATAAAATAAACGCTCCTTTGCAACGTGAATATAAAATAACATTTAACAGAGCACGCAAACAAGGGTTGATAAGTTGAAAGTAAATCAAACACAATACGTTGACTATATATAAAAGGACCAGTCACTTTTAATTTGACTTTTGTAATTATAAATTTTTGGCGGCAGGATGACAAGTTATTTAAACATAATTAAAATGTAAGGCCTTAAGTAATAAAATCGACCATCAACGAATTTTCATTTCGTGAAATTAAGAAAGTAATTTTCGTTTCTTTTGATGTTTAATATATCCTGGTAATCTAAGACTCGTTGACGTTAAGCCAAAACATAAGATGAAATAATGAAATTCTCTTCAGGCAAGGTATAATCAATACTTCAGTTAGAATAATCTTTCACTGACGGGGATAATGCGGAAGAAATATTGGTTTTCACTTATCAAAATGAAATTTATTAATTTTTCTAGATAATAGACTTTGTTATAGTATTGTAGGAGCATCAGTTATCATCATATATTATATTTAAAAAAGGTCGAGTTGTTATTTTTGTGGAAAATAAACACGCATAACACAGTATGTTTTGCAGGTTTCAAGTTTTCGTAGAAAGATAAGCAATTTTAAACAAAAAAGGCCTGACCAAACATAAGCAAGCCTTTTTATTTAAACACATGTAGCTACTCGTATGTCAAGGGAGTCTGACTACATTAAAAAGGACACATTGTAGAACAGGATATATTAAGGGCGACTTTTTGCATCCCCACTTATTTACACATGTTATTTATTAGCACACATTTATTTTGTGCAACCTTTTTTGCAAAATAAACATCTAGCACGAAACATAATTTTTTCTTTAGATATGTATATTACGAAGACGTGGACACATACCTAAATATGACATATAATTTTATACATACTACTTTACCCTTTGCAAAAGTATGAAGAACCTATACTATATAATCATGTTACACTAGTTGACAGCATTAACAGTCTGAGGTGTCAAGGATTAATGAAATAAACCTCCGCTTGTAACTCATCCGCCAATTATATCGAATATTAAATGTAACTTTGACAAGACTTCTTAATTGACGACTCCTCTAATTTCCAGCCTGCCATGTTCGACTAACATATGTTGTATGTACTCAGTAATATTTGTTTAATGCGAGTACGGCATGAATAACATTAAAAATTTACACAAAATTAGGGGCTGATTTACATGGATGCTTGACACACTTGGCGTACCATAGTAAGGTAGATAACCTTCGATGGAGATTAAAGTTAATCAATTTATTTGTTTAGCACCCATGAATTCAGGTGAACCTCTAATCCTAGCATTACTCTCGTTATTTGCCAATATTACAAGCTTACGAATGCATTAACCAGCAAGGCTCCTCTACGCTCTACTACAGGAATATTGGCAATAAGTTGAAAATGTTGACTTACATACTTCACTTAATATAGTTACGTTGGAAAAGCTTTTGGTTCCCTAGTTAACCGATATTATTAGTTTAATCATTTAACTACGCCTCAGGAGTATTTTAATCAAATAAGAAAAGAATAACTTTATAAATAAAACAAATTTAAATTTCCGTATATTATGACGAACTATTAAAACAAAAACATTCACGGTAGTGATAGTTGTTTCTTTAACATCGAATTCTTTGTTATTTGTATCTAAAAGACTTTTTTCATCTTCGTCATCATTAATTTTTGAAATAAGAAGCATAAATGAGACAATTTTTTATCAATACACATTATTAATGAAGTAATATATACGTTGCAATTTATTTTATAATATTCATGCTATTGTATTACAACAGAAATATTGCATTTTTTCCAAAATTTTTATTTTTATTAATACTTAATTTCACCAAATGTCTTACATTTTATTTTAATTAATAAAAATGTTAGCTCAAAATGATATCTTAAGATATATCAATATGTACATATAGATTTTACATAATTGTGGGCCATATATCTATTTCTTAAGGATATCATCAAGGGTGTTGACATATATTAAGAGCACGATAGTAGATTCAATCGATACAGTTCGGGTAATTTTTTTTTTAATAGTTATTTCAAAAATGACAGTAAGGAAGTTTAAATGGCAGCAATGATATGTTGTTGAATATTTTAATATTTAGTATTATTGTAGGAAATAATTTTTAAGAAATGTACAAGGCGTATCTTATTGCCTTAAAATAACCCTATACTATAGTGCAGAAGTTAAATTTAATCGATATTTTAAGTGACGAATTTCGTACATAAAGTTTTAATTTTTCATATAATAAAAGAAGTGTAAATAAAGTCGTTATAATGTAAATGAAATGGCAATTTTTGACGTTTTTGTAATATGTCAAAAGCCTAGGTTTTTTAGGCGTTTTTCACTCTGTATATATGAAATGAGAATTGAAAGAGACTTACCATTTGCGCCGCCAAGGTCACCAAATCATCAGGGAAACTACATAAGCAATAGATCTTAGATTTAGTATACATCCAGGTGCACAGTATTTTGAATGATAGGGCTATCTGGACGAAAATTTGAAACTATTTGGACTACTTTGGTGATTCCTAACAATATTTTTATTTAGGATTTATCGATATTTTGGAAAATAAGGGTATTTTACTCTTATGTGTTCTTTTTTTTGCTAATCGGGCATTGATATTTCGTGATTACAATTAGTGGTCATCCAGGACCTTATTTGTTTCTTGCTTTGTCAATCCTCTGGTTTCCTTGTCAAAAATAAATTTAATTAGCCGACAAAACATTATTGATAATTGTCACGGCTTTCACCAAATGACATTTTTTTCATCGATGCCGAGGAGTCTGATGGGAACAAATGAAAACATAATAGATATTGGTCACTATCATCAGCGTTTTCAAATTTCTGATTAAAGGCACTGTGTCCAGAACTACCGTTACAACCCCATTTACTGGTGAGAGTAAACGATGCATTAGGAAACACATCACTTCCTGGTTTGTTTGTATGTGTGAGTGGTAGTTTTCGAATCAATGTAATAAGCTAATGCCTCGTCACCTGATAGTTGCAGAACATTTTCTGAAGAACTGATCATCTAAATTATGGCCGAGTCCGGATTACTTATATATTTTAGCCAAGTTTCGATGTCCTGTTGACTGAACGACTACTTCCGCGGCAGTCATTATTTCTTCAGAGCTACGCGGTCGAACGAAGTCTTCGCGCAATTTCTTGGTTTTGAACGATGACTCTTGTCCTCAAGACTTTCTTCAGCAGTGACATCATAAAATGACATAGAAGATACTGTATTGCGAACGTGGATTTCGGTGTTTCCAGCTTCTACCCAACATTTTTTGAGCCCTACTACTTGTCACTAATAGCATGTTTGAAGTAAACAAATCTTGAAAGAGTGCTTGAATGATTTGTTTGCTTAAGTAAATCACCTCTTGCTAGAAACTCGGTAAAGTCCAGCTAGATTAGGCAAATAAGAGTGAGATGGCTTCAAATTTAAAAAAATATATATGACTATATGTTTCTGGTGCGAAATTGAATTATACAGTTCGAGTTTTCGCCAGAAATCCTAACTTCTAATGAAATGAAGAATTCACAATACTTAGTGTAGAAATAACCCAGATGGCCAAATTCAATAGTAACAAATGGTCGTAGTAGAATGCAAAAATGTTAAATCTATTTCCACTGGTGACGCTAGTAGGCAAGGTTTTTTCTTCAAAAGGGTGGCTTTATTCTCGAACTGTCTTTCCTAACAAAACTGTTCATGAGATTAATCGTCCAAACATATAACTCTGATTATGTAATTTCTTTGTTTGAGTTAGAAGTATAACAGTACAGTAGAGTCGAATTTTTTGGGTGTTCACGTCATTGATTTCTGGACTAATGTTCGACAAAAATTTATGATTCTATCTTTGTTTATTCCATTATAAAAATAATTAAAAATTCGACTGTATGTGTATTTAAATATAAATATAAAACATTTACTTCATTAAAATTAATGAATTAATTTGCATATAATTAGTATAAGACGCTAGCAGATTAAGCTTAATTAAGATTAAGATGTAGCTTTAGCCTGTTTTTAAGTATCATTCAAAATTTGGCTACAAAAGCAATTTTAAAACATTTAATTAGTCAAATAGTAGCATTTCACATACTTTTTTGGTGCA
Source organism: Enochrus cinctus (assembly GCA_033557785.1). Taxonomy (NCBI): domain Eukaryota; kingdom Metazoa; phylum Arthropoda; class Insecta; order Coleoptera; family Hydrophilidae; genus Enochrus; species Enochrus cinctus. The sequence goes on from JAUIMW010001744.1 coordinate 10,205, forward strand.
AAAATATCAAATAGTGCTTAGTTTACACTTCACCTAACCCAAACGTTCAAACTTTATTTTCTCACGTTCTAGATGCCCACATTGAAAATTATTACCCTCCACCACATTCAACATTTCTTCTCTCTCTGAAAAATGTTCCCTCCCTCACAAGATGGGTTGGTATTGCACAAAATGCAAGATTTATAGGTTATTGTATTGAGATGTTATATTAAGAAAGAATGTCACGAACCTCTGAAAAATGCTGTTGATTGTATGTTTCTGATGCTTGTTGTTTTTTATTTCTTCGTTTGTTTGAGTTTTGTATTTGTTTATTTGAAATAATTAAAAATAATATAATGTAGGGTAAATAAAATCGGAAAGCATTATGAAAATATTTCGTTCATCTATGAACAAAAAATTAGTGATTAGAAAATTACCGACTCACGACTCTACGTCTCCATCTCTGTCATCTATTGTTTTTCCCCAATTTCAATCGTGGTCGTAGTTCGTGAAGGTCGTCCAAAATCAGTTGTTATTCGAGAAAATAGTTCTTAAACTGATCCTACAAGATCGTCGTATGATTTATTGTGAGATTGAGGTATTCTTGAGCATTAATGATAAGAACATACATTCAATATTGCATGAAAATTTAATCGTCAAAAAGAATTGTTCGCGTTTGAAAATCGCTGAAAAACAGACACATGACAGATGACGAATAGTTGATCTATGAACCCAACTCAATGAGCAATTATGGTACACCATTTGTTTGTCAAAGGTCTTCAAAGAAATAAGGAGAACCACCGCTGATGAAGAAACATTTTCTACTACAACAAGTAAGTGACTTTGAGTTTTGAAAACGTAGGTTTCATGGATTATCTGTCATACAGTTTTGAAATAACCTTTTTTATTGCTGCAATATTTGTGAATAATATTTTGAAAAATAAAAAAACTTCTTTAGTTCATATATGACTTTTTTGTCATCTTATGCTGAAATATAAGAGGCAATCCTCTTATTTACTTATTACGGGTTATATCATCTAACTGTGACACTTATTTTTTAATTAAGAAAATTATACATTTTCCCTTTTCCTAATTTTTGACTATTCCAAGACGCCATATTATTTCATATAATCCTAAAATATACTTACAAGTGCGTTGTCCAGTATAGCAGTAGTATGTAGTAGTATATATAATCAATTGAGACCCAGTTACAAATTAGTTACAAAATATCCACTCTATACTTCTGTATAAAAATAAAAAGCAAAATCTGGCATCAATTGATAAAGTGGCACCTAGACGCAAAGCATCTGCGATTATGCCCCAGTTAAAATTTGTAAGCATACGGTTGATTGATATGAAAGTTTTACAGTTTTTCTTGAAGAGTTTAATTGATTCTATTGTATGTTTATTTTGAGGGATAAAATTGTAACATTTCGGAGCTATATACTTGTGATAATGAAAATTTGAAGAAGTAGAAAGCGTGTGGCGGATTAAATGTTTATCTGTTTTGAATAAATGATTATGAAAATTGCAAGATGTGCAATATTTTAGTATTAATGGGGTTTCCACTATTTCAGTATATAGATCAATTGTGGGATCAATTTATTTTTATTATTAATAAGTTTAAGTATGTGTTTGTGAACTATTTCTAAAGTTTTCAAGTTTGCAAGGTATG
>JAUIMW010001745.1:0-11857 GCA_033557785.1 Enochrus cinctus
GTTTCAACCTCACTTCGGCTAACTCTGTGCGTCTGCCCGGCTGACTAACTAACTGCCGCTTCGGTCCGCTGTGATGCCTTGTATCGTGGTGCGAGTTCTCGCAAATTCTAGAATTTCTAGTCTTTCGATGCGTTTCCATTGTGTTCTTCGGTCGGAAATCGTTCGTTACAGTATAAGGAAAATTATTTATGATGCTTCAACATCGCACATAAACATATTTTGAAAAAGTAATCAAAATAATATCATATTCAACAAATTTTAATAAAAGTAAGGAAAAAAAGTTTTCTTTTTCATTATACTTTGGGCGGTGGCAGAATTATTGGGTCTGAATTGATCATCATTCTTGGGATCTTTGATAGGTCTTTTTTTAATAGCCATGTGGTGGATGCTGCTACATACGCAATTTTTCTAAATTGATTGCCTATATAAGGTTCTTGTGTACGGGATAGAGTATGCCTGCTTTGATAGGTACTTCTATTTACTTGGGCATATTGGAGTTCTGGAAAAAGTTTAGTATAGATTCCTGAAATATTTTCACCCTGTTCAGGGTTTCTATCGAAGTGATTTGTTGAATTTGAATCAGTTGTTAAAGTTACTCTCATAGAATAACTGTCTTCTACCTACAAAAATACATCCTGTTGATGATCTTGAATTCTCAGACTTTTAAAGTTTCTTCTGTTCTTCATTCTCCACTCCTACATCTAAAACCAATCCCTTCATTTTTAAGTCTATTTGTAATGATGAGATTAATACTTACTGGGACATTTAAGAACACTGTTATCTTAATAGTTAGCCTCTTTGCGACACATAATTGTTATTCATTGCTTTTTTTAATGTGATTATGATATGTTAGTATAAATTTATATATGTATTTTTTTTTATTGTTGAATGGTATAAAATATATAATTATTTATAAAAGTATTTATTACTAAACCTTATTTTACTTTTACATCAAATTTGAGAATGTTAGCCCTTGAATGCTTTATACGGACACCAATGTTGTTCAAGTTGTCTTACTAAAAAATATATCTATGAATGAGCTGTACAACTACTCTTCATCTGTGGTCTAGTTTTGTTTGTGTAAATTTTCAGGGGATGAAAACTAACTAATCAAGGGGTGTTAAGTTTAGTACTGGTTGCAAAAATGTTCTCGCCGTCCACATCCAGATGGATAACACAGATCTAAATAGTGGTTTCCATATTCTAGTGGTCTTCATACAACTCGAATACTTGTTCTATTCAAACATTCTTTGTTCAATATACAAAATCTCCTTTACTGAACATTTCATGTGCAAAGAAAAATTAAGTTAAAGGAATAAAATATCTGACCCGGAATACTTTCTTCCTTTTCAAAAATGTATGGTATCTTAGTTGGACATTATATAAAAATAGGTACACATAAGACTACAAAAGGATGAGCCGACATCAATGACAACAAAAACAATTACTTATTTTAAAGTACTGTATGTTGTGTATTGCTGTAGGATAGTCTTTATTTTAAAAAATTAAATAACCTGCTAATCAATTGTTGTAGTCAAAGCGAAGAATTTGTATCAACATTGTTCTTTGCTCGGAATTTTTGATAACAATAGCTGGTTGATAATAATAATTCAAATGTATTAAACAAATACAAATTAATAAATGTTTGTAACATTATAAAAAAAATTTAATTAAATGATTAACTATAAAGAATAAAACAAAATAATATTTTGTAATTAAAATTGCTATATAGATAAATAATAATTTATCATCCAAGAGTAATAATTAATATTTTATAATTATTAATTGAATATTCTTGATTATTTAAATTATTACCTAATATAATTCTGGATAAAAATAAATAGTTTTGTAGTATTATAAAAATTATTTTAAATGGTAAACCTAAAATTATATTAAATAATATATATAACTAAAGTCAACATATAAGAGTAGAAAAAATAATTTAGTAAAAAACAATCATAAATCCTAGCAAATGGTTGTGAATTTACTGTGCGCAAAACTGTTTTCACTTAACTAAAAATATAAATTAAGTCTATTATTATTGCTATAAACAACGTATTTTCTATGTTTTATTATAGGGGGTTAGTGTTCTTAACAAAAGTTATAACACCTCCCAAATTATAAAAAAAATCTGCAATCACAATAATCGGCGTCTGCTGTATAATATATACAATATGAATTCATTCTGTAGTTCGTATAAATAAGACAGATTTTATTAAATATTTCAGAGATTTTATGTGAAATATCCAGGCTAACTACTTAGTAAGGATTCACTTTTGGAAAATTTTTATAGTACAACATTGTCACAGGCAGTAAACCATTTAAAATAATGATTGTTCGCTGTATATCGCATAATATACAGCACATGTCTAATTAATTACTTGGTTTGACTTCATCAGAATGTTAGAGAGAATTGTTATTTTTACACGCATCAATTGTCTTCATTACATTATTTTACTGAAATAATATTCCAAATGAAATGTTTGCAATTGTGAAACTAGATAAATATGAGAAATTAATTTTATAGCATATTTGCCTGAATTAGCTTCAATCTAAAGTATATTTCTTTAATGAAGTCTGGTCTTACTATAGCCATATAACTTAATATAGTAGTAGTCCCACATCTCTAGCTATAGCCTCATAGGAGTGATGAATTATATTATTTCCTATAACGGATGTACATTCCATATTTATATTGCATTTATAAGAGAATTTAATTATGTCTTAAATTATAAAAATTAGGAAAAATAGTTTTAATTGCAGAGTATACTATCCAAACATAATTTACTCATGAAAATAAAGACCAATATTATAATCACATTTGTCTAGAAATGTACTTATATTTCCAAAAATAAAATGTACTAAACATTGTAATTCAACTAAATTAAACGTATATTTTAAACTTTACATTCAAAGAAAATAATAAAACACTATTTTAAATAATTTATTGAACATTTTCGATGGCATCTCAACTTAGTCAAGTGCAAATGGTTCTAAAATATGAAAAAATATACAAGAATTATAAAATTCGCCATATTGCATATTTATTTAAATTAGGTATACAGTAAACAGCCTGTGGTATATTATATATAAATACAAATACAAGTAATTTTATAACTTATATAAAGAAATAATATTTAAATAAAAACATATTCACCTAAAATAAAACACTTAAATTCATACTACTTCATACCTCTTGAGTGCAAATAAAAAAAATCTATAATACATATAAATCTAAATAAAAAATGAAACTATTGGTTACATGTTTATCCTTAGGTATATCTATAACATAAATATATAAATTACAGTAGAATGCGACAACAGAGTATAAAAATACTTAATTGCACAAGAGGTTTCAATAGTAGGAGCAGTATAATTGAGTGAATTATTTTATTTGAATTAATAATAGTAGCACAGGACAGCAAATATGTGTTTGGCAGAAGCATAAATGCAATTTTATTCTGTTAGCATTCCATATAGAATTTCTTTATTATTACTGCTCAATATGAGCAACCTTGGAAGCAATATTGCAGTAGAAAACAAACTTAAATAATATTTACAAATAATTTATATTTATTTTTCAGTGTTACATATGATACAACTATAATCTATGTAACAAACACAAAAGATTCAGTCTATAATCCAAATATTAATAAACCAATTGTAAGAGATGAGGAATTAAAAAATTGACTAGAGTTTTACCTACATTTTATCTACCAGATTGCAAAATAATTTAATTTCAATAGAGTAGCCTTTTCTATAGCCTTCTTTTGGAATTTCTTTTGATTTTATTAGATTTGACTTTTTTAATCAGTTTTTAGATATTTTAATTAAAGTCAATCATATCCTTTTTATTTTAAACAGTATTGATCTTAGCAAAGCATTTCATTTTATAAAATACATTTTTGATCATTTTTTTAAGCAAAAATAATGAGATAAAAGTATATTAAAATGAATTTTAAGATACTTTAATTAATAATACACTTAATGTATATTAAATAATCATTTAAATTATATGAATATTTCCAGTCTCTAAAGGGAATAATATGAGGATAATATAATGCAAATTATATTATTAAAAATGTATGATTATACTCCATTATTTTAGAATTGAAGCACCTATATTTACCATGCAGAACTTGTAGATGGGCCCTTTTTTAATAAGTCATTATTTGTGTTAATTAAAACAGCAATATTGATTTTTAGAATTATTTTTGAGCTGCCTTTTTATATCAAATATTACTTTTGAACAATTTTTTATATTTCGACAGAAAAGGCAAATAATGATTTTTATATGAAAAGCACTTCCTCTACTTATCATTTACTATACTATATTAATTTATTACATGTTAATATAATTTTCTTTAGGTATAACTATTATTTCAAATTGCTGGTATCATTTTATTTTTACATTCATCTCAGTGAAATAATATAAAATAAATTAAAATGTATACTACTGCACATATTGCTTCTTAAAAAAGGAAGAACAATACATTGTATTTTAAACAATTTTTTATGGGAAAGGATTACAGTGACAGAAGCATTGCATGGTGTATTTTTCATATAAACACCTCAAATGCTGTTACATATTAAAGCAAACAGCAATTATGAGGCATATTGACTATTTTTTTTTTTAATAAGAACAAATTACAAATTTCTAGCAACCAGACTTATCATAGATATTGAGCGTAATATCACACACGGGACCTCTAACTCTATAAGTCCAAAAATGTTTAGCAGTTTACCCGATTTGGGTTAAATTAATTTCAATTTTAGTTAATGACTTTAAAATTTTAATTTTTGATTCTAAACTTGGTAAAAAATTAATTATCTACAATTTATTTAATACAAAGTATAATAATGTAACTATTTACAAATATTCATTTTTCACTATAAATTATTTTTGTGATTAAGTTGTATTAGTCATTCCAAAAGAAATTTAAATATATGATTCTAGGCAAATTACTTCATTTAGGCCTACTTTTAATATTATTTAAGCTTAGAAGTTGGAATATGTGGAATGCATAATACAAGTACTCACTGTTTGTTAGAGCATCCCTACGACCAATTCGTTAGAGCAATCCCAATTCATTTAAACCAGTCCTATACAATTGGTCCTGTTCATTCCTCGACTACCGCTACTATACGCTTATTTTTTTAATATTACATCAGTCTCAAGGGGCAAACAATAAAATATTTGCAACACGAGTATTTAAAAAAAGGAAGCTTACTCTACATCAGATAATTGTGAAGTAAAATCTCAAAAAAGTAACTTTAAATTCAATAAATTATTGAGAGTAATAATTTTTTTTTGTTTTTATACTTAAACGTTATATGCAAGACGGCGTATATGAATTTCAGAAATTACTGCAGCATTACCTGATGATTTTTTTTAAAGAGTGGCTTTATATAAAACTATAGTTAGAAGTTTATCAATAAACAGATCACATTACACGATCGTCTAAGTGAAAAAATACTATTGCAATATAAGAAAATCATATCTAAAGAGAAACTTGTATAAAATAACAAACATACAATAGCTGACCACATTTTGGTCAAAATGTATCATTATCATACATTGATATTTATTATCAGTCAAACTAAAAATTACTATTAGATAAATATGTCTTTTTTATTTCAGCACACATATAAGTTCTTGAGTTGATAATTTAAATATCAAACTATTATAATGATGTATTTCAAACTTATACAATGATCAGTATTGCACCAAACAAATGTAATCAAATATGACTAAATGTTACTGCTATTAATTGTAAAAGTTTTAAATGGCAAAGTAACTTAGACGTTCGCATCACATATAATTATGTTACCTATTATAAAAAATTATACAGTCCAGTGCGGTGTCATTGGAGCTCCTGATCACAGATAAACACATGGTCACATGACTAGCACACTTAACTTATCAATGTCCCGCATTTACAGTCTTCTTCCTAAGTCTATCCAAAAAAAATAATAACTCCTTCTAAAGACTACCATACTGACATAGGCTATCGTTGAGATGTCTATAAATAGTAAATAAATAAAAAACTTAATGACGAAATGGCAGTACAAAAAGGATAAATTATCAAAATATCTTACATAGATAATTAAACTTAACATTATCATTTATAACAATTATATTCATACTTTTTTAAACTCGTTTGATATAGTAAAATTTAAATTTAATAATAATTGTAATTATAAACAAATAAAACCCTAAAATATGCAACGCTTTGTTCAAAAATTTCAAACAACAATAACCTATCTCAGGTGAACACTGTCTGTGTAACCTCAAGACATTATATAATAATAAACTTAACTTAGGGATAATAACATGGTGTGCATTGGCAGTATCTACTACTACTAACTAGTGGAGTGCATGGGCACTTGTGTAGGCGTGGAACTCACAACAGCCACTGTAATTGGAGTAGTGTTTAGTATTGGTTGGCTTGGAGGCAGGTGTGGGAAGTCATGAATAGGACTGCTATGTCCTGAACTACTTTGAATGGCTTCATCTATTAATTTAGCTACTTTCATTCGGTCTTCCTGCAAATAAAAAAAATATATGAAAATGAAAATTTGATTTTATAGTAATTCATATCCTATTAAATACATAATTACATTTTTAAGACTAAAGAGGAAAATTAGGTGTATCACTGATAACAATTTTAGTGCTGAATAAGCAATATTGATATACATTAAACAATACAAATATATAAAGATGAAACAAATATTGAAATGCTTCTAAGAAAAGTTAGGGAATTAAATAAAAAACCCAATTTTGATTTGGAAATTACTAATATGATTCATAGATAAATTTATTGTTTAACATTTAGCAAATAAATTTAATAGCACTGTATAACAGAAAATATCAAAACCATTTTGATCTTATCCGAGACTGTGAACTAAAAAATCTAATAGGAATATTGAGAACTCCTTTGTGAAGTAAATTTACAATTAAGATTACAGAAAGGGAGAGAAGAAATAAAATATCTTCTTTTAACATTTAGTATTTAATATATCATATATGAATAACAGCTTTATAAAATCGTATAAAACTCCCAATTTTTAATGTTTGAATATTTACAAATAACTGCACATTAGATCAATATGTCCCCAGAGGTTTATAAGAGTACCATGTATATGAATAGGGATTTATACACATCATAAACTAATATGTTGTCTTATAGAGGAACATTTTTAAAATTCAACAATACACCCATTCACCTGTATCAACAACGATATGTTAATCAATATTATACAAATTTAAATCTTGTGTAATACCTGCAATTTCCGCAATGAATAATATATAGAAATATATAATTAATTTCATATACTGCCTCTATTTGAAAATATACTATACAATATGATTTTCTGTATATTTCTAAATAAAGAGTTGCTACTAAATAGATGATGCTGCAATTGTTGATCTACATCAAAAATAATTGATAATAATAAACTGTGCATTTTAGATAAATTGAAGTAACATATGCGGTCAAGTGATAATTTTAATAAATATTGTGATTAAGAGCATGGAAGAAGTTCGAAATTAAAGGAAATATGATTGTGGTATAAAGTTAAGTATTATATAAACTGTATATATGGACCGCGGTTTGTATTCGTTCTGAGCCAAACAACCTATATGTTAGCCGTTGAGCATGTTTACTTTATCTAAGATGTGATGTTAAATGAGTAAAAAATATGTCAGACCACAACGTCTAGACTCCTAGATGGTTGATGAGAGCACAAAAGCTGTAGTTTTTGATTTTTTATTTCAAATTTTTGCATATATATCATACCCAATTTTTAAGCGTTAATTAGGCACGCCTCAAATTTTAAATTGGCATGTGGTGCACTTTGTGCAATCATTGCTATTCCAGTGTAATTCTCCTACAAAATAGTAATAATTTGACTTGAAGGTTTGTATTGTTATTAAATAAAATCCCCCTTAACTTATTTTGGCAACAACAAAGCATTAAAGTTGTTTTTTTTCATACAACCTTTTTAAAAATACTGCAAATTGTTTTTGTTTTCACACACAAACCCATCAACCCACACAAATGAACAACGTTTTCAATTTTCTTTTTTAGTGATTAATTGCTTCCTTAGGCCGAGCCGAGCAGTCATTCAACAAACACTGTAATATTTTCACCTCTATCACGGAACCCCAATTGATGAAATCACGGGTTGAAGTATGTATTTTTGACCTTAAAGGGTGTAGAAGAGCATTTGCTTATACTGGCACATAAAGTGATAAATAACGGGTAATTCCAGATGTTAGCAAGTACAAACGAAAATAAATTTCATACAATAAAGGTTAATATTTTTAAGTGGACATCCACTTAAGAACTGGACCAAACAAAGTCCAATTACATAAAAAGCAATATGTCTACTAAAAAATGAATCTATCGAAATTGTCTTGCATAATCTAACCAGATATATTGAAAAGAAGCTACAGTTTAGAGAAATCACATAATCCTCGATATCGAAGGAACATTTGACAACACCTGCCATGAAGTTTTAATGCCAAAAAGGTATCAAGCTAGTGATAATAAATTTGATGTGCTGTTTAGGGTTGCCAACTATTTTTTGCATAAGTTTCTATGTCCCGGATTTTACGAAAATCTGCAGATCATGGGCGGCCGCGCGCCCCTGGCTTTGACGAAATGCCAAAGAATCGGTGAAGAATGTAATACAGAGTATCCAAGAAAAACACCTATGTTTTGGATTGCTACTGATGCAAGTAACAAAAAAAACAAGAAAATGTTTCCCATTTGCAATTGGTTTTTTGACGACCAAACTGGTGTAGAAAATCGTCTTCTTGATTTTGTAGAATGCAACGATGAATCTGCTAATGAAGTATAAAACTTTTTATGGATACTCTGGAAAAATATTGTCTTTCTTTAAGTTAAGTTTCAGCTTTCTTTGCTGATAACAGCAACGTGAACTTCAGAAAACATCATTCGATTTATACAATTTTGTGTGCGGAAAATGACAAAATTCTTAAAGCTGGTTGCCCGGTTCACATCTAGCACAATGCTGCCAATTTTATTGCTGATTGATTGGCGATAGATATGGAAAGTTTGATTTTGAAAATATGTAACCATTTGAGTCAATCAGCAAAGCGAAGGGCTAATTTGCAAGACCAATTTGAGGCCAATGAAATGCAGTGGGAAGAACGTCTTAAACACATTTCCACCAAATTTTTATCTATTGGACCCGCTGTTGAAAAAATTTTAAATAAATATGACCTGCCTTAAAGTCGCATTTTCTGGAAATCGGAAATCACTGTCCCCGAATGATAGAAAATATTATTGCCTCTGATCAAGAAGAAAAAAAACTTTGAGCTACTTGTCAATTGTACAAAACGTTACGTTTTCGTTAGAGACAATTATGAAAAAGATCGAGTCAGATTCATTTACAATATTTGAAATGCATGCATAAAATACACAAAATACGGGACAAGTTCGAATAATGATTAAAAGACAACTTTCTCGGCAATCGTGCTCGCCAAATGCTTTGCGGCTTAAACAGAGTCGTGAAAGAATCTATAATGACCGACTTCCGTCAATTTTATTCCAACTTTTTGGAGTGTTTGCCGAATAGGTACAATTTGTCCGAAGATAATATTTTTTCAAAATTTGTTTTTCTTATTCTTCAATCAAATATCAAGTACGATGATTTAGAATCAGCGGTGGAACTGCTAAAAATTGAACTGAAATAAGAACGAGCTTTATGAGGAATACCAACTGCTTAAGGAAAGCCTGAATATCGCATATTCTCATGGAGACTACAAATCCATGAATGCTATCGAAAAATAGAAGAAAATTTTACATCAGTTTTTGAAAACCGAAGTAAGCAACGTTTACACGATAATTTCTTTTATTTTCAGTATTCTTAGATCAAATTGTTTTGTCGAACGTGTATTTTCGTAAATGAGCTTAAAATGGACTGACGTCCGTAATAAATGATCATTTGTCCCTTAAGGCCGAAAAAAAAAGTTGGTAACTCTAGTGCTGTTGCAACATTGTCTGATATGCAACTCACTTTTAGCTTCCAAAGACATGATGGCAGTAAGGTTAATATGGTATATATTAACCTTACTGCCATTGATAATTAAATTCTGTATGAACTCACTGAAAGTTATTTCTAAGAATAGACTTAAAAAATCAAACATGTTCTCCAGGCGGTCGTTTAGTATTGATAGAATGGTAGGTGCCCCTACTTAACAATTTGGTATTTGGTTCCTGAAAAAAACCTTTGTTTATTCATTTACTAAAGTAATATTTGATTTTGTCAAGGAAGATTTTAAGTTAAATTGGAGAACAAATTACAAAAGTTGTTCGATAAAGAAGATATTAAAGATATGTAATCTTTAAATAATAATTTTGTGTTGCTGTACATAAATTAAATTCTCATATCACTTCGTGTGAAACATTATATGAGATAAATTCAATAAAGTAGTTCTGGTTTAAAATTCTAAGTATTGTATGTAGAACCATTTTGATTTCAATTGAAAATATTATTTTGAATCCTTCGATACTTGCTAGAGTTTAGGCAATGGAGAATTGATTGCTTTTTTCAATGTTGTAAAAAAAGAAAATGCAATGTGCTTAATTTGTCTATGAAAATTGTTTATACACATAAACTTATAAACCAGATCTTATGTAAAATGTGAGAGTACTGTCAACTGCTGGTTATCTGACCCACCCTTTGAATTAGGGTAGAAACAAATATTAGTAATATACAAAGAATAAATATTTGGTATATATTTTAGGTGCATTTCATAAAGTTTCTAATATTTATTACAACCCACATTCTAAGGGTTAAGTCTCTGATCGTCCCATTTCTTTTTAGTCTAATTAATTTAGATAGATTTAACTTTGCTAGAAAATTAATGATTTTTTATCATCTGTGTATCTTTTTTTTTCTTGTACTGAATGTAATTTCTTTTTTTTTATAAAGTTGTTTATCATTAATATTATTATTATTAATAAACAAAGTACTACATGTATATATCTAATAGTAAACATGTGCATAAATACACAAAATTACCTGCGTATTGAGTATGTGAAACAATACAGCAACTTAACAGCTATCGGAAATAAATTTTAGTAAATAGAGACGAATGTGCAAACATTGATTTTTTAAATTGAGACTTCTGTTGGCTGAACTAGACAAATATTTCTGAAAGTTTCAGCGAAGTTCATCTTCCATCTTTTATCTGACCTGTATAAAAGTTGGACATTTTTAGAATTCGGGTTGTGCCCTGTAGAGAAGATGGTGAAAGATACCCATACCGTATTTTACACCTCATAGATGTTCTTTGTATCTAAGACGCACTGACTAACCAGATTGGCCCAAATTTGCAAAACAGAACATAAACCCCACTCACACTAAGAATGATCCTTATTCTTAACTAAATGAGCGAACAAAGTGCTCACAGAACCAAAACCAATAATTAAATCATCACTCTCAAGAAACTTTAGCTATTAGGTAGCTAGTTGTAACAAAAAGTTTTAGATATCAGGTAGTGATTGATATCAGCAATCTGATAAATAATCTGTAAGTCCACTATGAAATCCTCAAAAGACATAGGTACAGAAGAGACTCTATGAAACAGTAAACATGGCGAGTTTGTGATTCAACAGATGATTACAATACAATTGATCAGTATTGACAATCATAACATCATCATCAAAACATCTTCTGCAAAATCAGAATAAAATGTAACTATTGGGTTGTTCGGAAAGTAATTTCGTTTTTTTTTTTTGGTGAAAATAGTGTATAAACATTTTATTAAATGATATATTCTCCATTTTGGTCCAATACCTTTTGCCATCTTTCGGGCAGGAGA
>JAUIMW010001746.1:0-11853 GCA_033557785.1 Enochrus cinctus
TACTGCATGAAAATATAAAACTTTATCAAGAAAATATGTTTCTAAAAATTCTGTTGTTTCATACTTTTAATTCAATTTGATATCTGTAAGACAAAATAGGCTTATTTTAGAGCAGCGGTCGGGGAACCGGGGTAAATTACCCCAAATGGGGCAAACATGAAATTTTTTGGGATAACATGGAAATTTTTCTGATTGTCGATTTTATAAATGTGTTAGTATTTTTGCAAACCATTCTTGAAACTTAAATAATTCAGCGATATATACAGGCCGGAGACCATCTGGACATTCGCGCATCAGTTGATCTCGCAATTTTACACAAATAGAAGACAAAGGTGCAAAAAAACCATAGTGTGTTGTGTGTTTGAAAATACCAACTTCAGAATCTTTCAAAAAAGTCACTTGAAGAACATTTGGATAATTTGCATTCACTTCTGTCTTCCAAACTGTATATGAATGTAGAAAAATATAGCTACTCACCAATGTGTATAAGTAGCATACTACTCTGGCTTCCACAACATTGCCTCATATTGCATCTTAGCGTGGGGAACACCCTCTGAAGCAAACAAAATTCTGAAAATACAAAAAAGAGCTCTAAGAGCACTGTGTAATCTAAAATATATGGTCAGTTGTTTTGAAGTCTGCAAACAAGAAAGAATATTAACACATTGTGTGCTAGTAGGTTTTTTGACAATTTATACTTGAGCGCTAAAAATTTTATTTTTCATTTACAACAATCATAATATTACATATTTCAATATAAAATACAAAATGTTTAGTTTTAAAAAATTAAATAATTTTTAAATTATTGAGACTTAACTGAATAACTAAATTTGTGCACAAAACTCCCGCGCTCGGACAATTCCACCGCAAAATCTACCCGCACACAATGTGTTAACAATATCATCTATATACATACTTACCTGTGTCAGATATGTCCATATCCATAAAACAGACTTTACACATAACTACGACCGTCACGATATAGGTGCAACCTGGAAATCCCCTCTCACAGACTAAGAAGAACACTACTGGGGAGTAAAGCTGTACAACCAATTACCAAAAAAGATTAGAAACTTACCCCTCTTACTCTTTACCAAAGAGGTGAAGAATATCCTGATAGAAAATACTCTTCGCACTGTAAATGAGTTTCTTTCTTTGTAATTGACAATCCATGTAAATGTTTAATAGAAAAATAAATCTATTCTATTCTAAATCTATGATTCATCGATTACTGATGATACTATACTCATTTAACTTCAATTTACCTTAGCTTGTTTTTGTTCACCCATCAAAAAATGTGGTATCCAATAGGAAACAAATTTTTTTACACACAATTCTTTATGCAGGATTTTTTTAACATGCGGTATTTGAAATTCCCAATAAGGCCCTAATCTCATGATATGTTATATGAGGTTGCATACAGCATCAATGTTTAGTGGGGTGACTTGGGTTTTTGGTGGACCTGTTCTTGGATTGTTGCTGAGTCAAGTCCGTCCTCGTTTTTAAATTCACCATACCACCGATAAATTATTGACTGATATAGTGCTTCATTGTCAAAAATAGAAATCATCTCAGAAATTGTAAAAAATTATTTCACGAAAATTTTCTCGATTTAATTATTATTTCAAACAACTTATGAACTTTAATTATTCGATGTAGCTAAACAACCATGAGTATCAAACTGAATTTTGGGATTTAAGTTAAACACACATCGAATTTTCTAGTGGCGCATTTTATGTTCATGTATGCAAAACTTAAAAGATCCCTCATATATTGTACATATAAAATACACATTTTTTTTAGACATTAATTGATCATGGAGTTAAATGTGACATTTATTGGTATACAAAGTGTATTGAAAAATGCTGAAAAAACAAGAGGAGATTTTAGAAAAATTAGGAATAAAATAGGTAAGATTAATTATTAATTTGCCAAAAATTTGAAAATAATTATACAATATTTTAGGTAATGAGGAAAAATTAAATTCTATTATTGATGATATAGAAGCATTTCTTACAATTAGAAAATTCTTAAATAAGCGGAAAGTAAACAAAGAATTTTACAAAGAACTTAAAGATTTAATATTCTTTTTAAGTTTAAATGTAGAATACAATACAGATATAACATTATCAGTTTCAAATCAATATGCACATCTTATTAATGTATGCCCGTTGTTATCAAAATGTTTATATACCAATTTAATAAAGGAGCTGAATCTGATTCCATGTTTTTGTGACGTAATTCAGGAATTACCAATAGATATTACATGGCAATTATTAGAAGAAATAATAAATTGTTTTAAAACAATGTCATCTGAACATAATATAGAAAATATCTATTTATGCATAAAAGATGTTATTTTAAAAATGAATAATGCTGACTACAGTTCTTTACAGGTTGTACAAACATCTTTATGTTAACAATAAAATATACATTTAATTTCAATTATAGGTCAGAGAATCTGCAGATAAATTAACTGATGTTGCTATTGAAATGTTGACAGTGATGACCAGAATTACAATGGATGAAATGCAGGCGTGGAAGAATAAACATATTTATCAACACATGGGTTACACAATGTTAAAATTATTGTTGCTGCTAGATATATGCAGTATAAGGGACGAACTCACAAGGCTGCTGTCTTATTTAGTACTTCATACAATAGATGTATTTAAAGCAGTAACAATATCAGTGTATTGTGTATGGGCAGAGGTAAATTAACTTTACACATTGTTTTAATAATCATAAGAAATTTATTATTATAAATCATCTATAATTTTCAATTGTTCATTATATTCCAGACAGATATGGATGGACAACCTTTGCAAACCGTAATACAAGAATTAGCATACAATATTGTTAATAAATATGAAAATGTAGAACCTGCATCAGAACTAATTCAAATTTTGAAAACTGTAGCAAAAAAACCTAAAAGTATTACGGAAAAAATTATGGAAGCAGATGTTGATACGATTGTGTTAAATATCAATAAAGCAGATAAATATCAAATAAAATGGTTTGCTGCACTATTAAAAACTCAAGTCTTTAGTAATTCAACAGCCTTAAGATGTTTAGACCAGTGGACTCATTTGTGCTCTGTAGATGACGTGGTTCGTTTACTAAATTTGGGAGGTCCAATTAATAATATGGAAATAAACAAAGTAATACTTAAATGTCTGGATCATTTATCATGCGACGATATCATTTTAGTAATGTCAAAATATTATTCTCCAGATAAATTCTCTCACAGCTTCGAAACTGCACAGATGCAGAATAATTTGAAGATGTTATTAAATCATCTGCAAAAACAAGAAACGAATGAACTGAAAAATTTACTTATTATTTTCTTACAAAATCCTCCATTAGTATTAAAACACTTTTACAGAGAATGCATAAAAAGTTCCGCCTTTTCTCAGTTTTTAAAAACTTTCTTTTTTAAAACTAAAGATATAATAAAAATTAATCATCTTTGGCTGGTTACGATATTAAATCTAATGGAAGAAGTTGTACCAAATCTTCAAAATATTTCCAATTACAAAGAACTACTGGATATTATTGTAGCAACGAATATTTCATGCCTAAAAAATGTTTTATTTGAAATAATACAACCTACTATTAGTAAGGCGTATTATACAAAAAATTTTGAAGACTTAAAATATTTTTTAATTTTAATGAACAGTTGTTTAAAAGAAATGCCTTTGTCCCATAACTACTTGATATGTGACGAAATGTGGGATTTTATAAATACACTCTTTATAATTTTTGATGAAAATCGACTAACATTTGTTAATTTTACAAATATTCAAAAAGACATTAACGAAGAAATCTTGAAATTCTTAAATAAATATATTAAAACAATTAATTCATCGAATTGTGAAATAAGAATACCACCCACATTGAATGTTAAACATTTTTTAAATAAAAATTACATTGAATGTATTAGTCAAAAATCTAAAACACCTTTCTTTAATTGTATATGTTCAAGTTTAAATTTAACAGATGAAGTTGACACTACAACAAAATTCATAAAATTACTGCCAGGATGTGTAACAGATGAATGGATGGATATTACTTCTAACTTAGTTGATAAATTAGGATATATAAAAACGGTGGATTTAATAACTGATACATTAATACTGCTTTGTCAACTAGTTGAAAATGAAAAATATATCGACAAGCGTAAATATACCATACCTTCATTAAAATATTGTCTTCAGAACTATGGGATTTTTGCAAAGGTAAGGAATTGTTAATTTTAAAAGATTTATAAGTTATGCAGTATGTTTCCTTATTATAGGATGTTATATTGGCATTAAGTGCTGAACAAGAAAAGGAAATTTATGTGATTAAAAAGATATGTAAATTAATGGTTAAACTTCCACAAGATATTAAAGAAGACGAGGGGCTAAAGTTGATATCACTTTTTTCCAATTCTACATTGAAAAAGATGAAGAATGATAAGGAGTTTGCTTTATATTTAGTAGCAATAAAAAACACCAAAATTTCTCAAATATTGGCAAAAAAAGTATTAGGTGATATATGAAATTGAAAGAATTGTCAAATGTGTATTTATTTTTTCATATATTTTTTTACTAATAATGAAATAGGATAAACTGTTATTTTGATAAAATTGTAGAAATCTTTTTTTTAATAAAATCTTTTTAGTTTTTTAATATTTTTTTATTATCTCTAACATTCAAATCACTTCTTCACACCTAAATAAAATATATGAACTTTAGAAAAGTATAAGATTATATATAAAAAAAACACTGAACCACAAAAAAATACATATACTATTACTGAGAATTTATATTCAACAACGAAAAGAATCTTTAAAAAATGCAAATATATAGGGACATGACATTTAATCCATATTCAAAACTGAACGGATGCTTTCTCCCTTATGCATCAAATGGAATGATTCGTTGATTTCTTGCAGTGATAGCTGATGTGAAATGAAATCATCCAATTTCAATTTCTTCTCCAAGTAGAGTTCTACTAATTTTGGCACACTGTCGACACTTTTCCAACCTGCAAATAAAAGTTGTTGTTTACCAATATTTTAATAAATTTTAAGATTTACCTCCAAATGCAGTTCCTTTCCAAACTCTTCCGGTTACTAGTTGAAAAGGTTTAGTAGATATTTCTTTACCCGCAGCAGCTACTCCAATAATAGTCGATACACCCCAACCCTTGTGGCAGGCTTCAAGAGCAGCCCTCATAGTCTCTGTGTTTCCGATACATTCAAATGTAAAATCCAATCCACCATCTGTTAGTTCAACGAGTACATCTTGGATTGGTTTCTCGTAATTTTTAGGATTTACACATTCAGTAATACCAAATTTCTTAGCTAAAATTTATGTTTTAAAACAAAATTATTTAACAATTTTTCGAATTTCATACCCATTTCAAACTTGCTAGGGTTTATGTCTACTCCTATTATTCTCTTAGCACCAGCCGCTTGACAACCCAATGCGACTGCCAGACCAACTGCACCTAAGCCCCAAATCGCACAAGTAGAATCAGGCTCGACTTTAGCAGTATTTAATGCTGCACCATACCCTGTAGAAATGCCACACCCTAAAAGGCATGCCTTGTCTAGAGGAGCATTGGAATTGATCTATGAAAATTTAGATAAAACTTATTTAAAAATATTTTATCACTGAATATTTTTACCTTAGTGACAGAAATATCAGCAACTACTGTGTACTGGCTAAACGTAGATGTCCCCATAAAGTGGAAAATTTCTTTTCCCTTGCATGTAAACCTTGTGGTCCCATCAGGCATAACACCTTTTCCTTGAGTTATGCGAATCTTTTGGCACAAATTGGTTTTTGGATTTTTGCAAAACTTGCATTCCTTGCACTGAGGAATGTATAGTGGAATAACATGATCTCCAGGTTGTACATTAGTTACTCCTTCGCCAATACTTTCAACAATTCCAGCACCTTCATGGCCTAAGATTACAGGAAATACACCTTCTGAGTCTAACCCATCTAAAGTGTAAGCATCAGTGTGACAAACAGCCGTGTATGCAATTTTTATTCTAACTTCATGTGCTTTAGGTGGTGCTACTTCTATTTCTTCGATAACTAAAGGTTCTTTTGGTGCCCAAGCAACAGCTGCTTTGCATTTTATCACCTGTAAAAGGTTTTTTATAGATTTTTTTAAATACATTGCATAGTATAGATATGAATATAGATAGAATTAATTATTAAATATACATTATATCAGAAAACAGGCATAAAATTGTCAATTAATTTAAGAATCATATTACACAAATTTAAAAAATGAAGTAACATTTTACCCACATTGGTCTATGCTTATAACTGTAAAGAAAATATAAAGATTACACAGACAGATATTTTTAAAATAAATCATTTAGATATCCCATAAAAATCTATGTACTAGATAACATGAGAATTGATTCTATAACTGGATGTATTTTATAGCAGATATATTAGATGAAGCCAAGAGAAAAAGCATGAATATCTAGTAGATTAGAGGAGCTGCGGACTGGTTGAATAATGGGAAAGTAGCAGGGATAGATGGGATAACATGTGAAGAATGTGCAAGATAAGGGTATGAAGCTCCTGCTGATAATTTACAATAAAGCATAGAGAAATAAGAGCATTAGAAAGGAGTGGAAGAGTGCAAGAACTGCAAGGGAATAATGGTGTTACCAACAATCCTAAAAGTGGATGAAAAGATAATAGAAAAAAGTTTCATACAGTGGTGAAAGAAACATTGCACAGTGTGGTTTCAAGAGAGGCCGAGAAAAATATCAGAGGGAGCTCACACAGACAACAGGCAAGTTGGTAACCTCAGAAGGAATGGGATGAGGGTAAACTTATGGACACAAAAGAAGAGAGAGTTCCTAATTTCCAATATTTTGGAGCCCAAATTAGTAGTAGCAGGGTGATAAACTAGAATCAAATCCATGTAATGCGGCTAATTTTCTTTGAGTGGGTATTCATTACACCGAACTTCATGTAGATATTTCATATGTCTTTTTTTTACTCAGTTTCCTAATTTCTTGTTCTACTTCATATGGTGGTATAACACTATTTTTTCTTTACTTATTGTGTCAAGAGTTATTAAAGCAATTCTGCTTTCAAAGCTAACTTGAATTGTAATATTTGCTCGTTAAAATATGTTAAAAATTTTGCTTGCCTTGCAAAAAACTCGTTAACCAAATTACTCATAATCTAAGATTTTACTGTATTTTTAAGCTATAAGGATGAACTGAATTACATTTATTAGTAATATGCAAAAAATATTAATAAAATATAAACAATCATAACAATTTTTACATGTACCAGGTTAATTTGGAGAACATAAACAACCTTCAGCATGGTCCTGCTTCGCACAGACACATTCAAATTTGAAATGTGCCTATGTGAAGTCAAATGGATATAGTACTTATAATATTATTTATTTTTGTTGTTATTTTGTAATGTTACTAGTGTAGTGTTAGAATTTGGATATTTTTTACCAATAATATTTTATTATAATTACCATAGTTAAGACATATCTATATGTAGAAACCCCAAGAGGTTTTTGTATATTGTTATACAGTTTAGCTGATAACAGTTTGACAAATTGACAAAAAAAATTTGATTTTCTTAGATTTTTTACTTTTTTAATAAATTTTTTAGATATAAAAATCAAATAGTTTCAGTCATACAAATTATTTTTAATATTAATATCTTATTAATAATTCATATTAATAAAAATTGCATCATTAAGTTTTAAATATTGGTTTTTTGTTTGGCTACATGTAGTTTATACAATCTTAAAGTGTGTAAATCTATTTTTCAAAATTTAGTATTATTATAAGTAAATAATTTTTCAATGGTATGTTAGTTTTGGTGTACCGCGGAATTCTAGGAAGAATTCTGGTGTGTCGTAGGTGAGAAAAGGTTGCAGAGCACTGTTGTAAATGATGACGCTTTAATAACATTTTTATCGTGTAAACGCTAGGGTGCATTTTTTAATTTTCTTAATTTTGTCCATGATTTTATTTTCTGAGTTTTTAAAAATCACATTTTTTGGTCCTCTAAAATTCAAGGTATCTTAGAAACCAAAACATTGAAAATGAAAAATTAGAAAGTTATTAAAAATTCAAGTATCAAAAGTTTTTTAAAAGCTATAGAACTAACTTTGACCAAATTATGATTGCATTAGTAATGTTGAAATGTGATTTAATTATTGTAAAAACCATTAAACCGGAAGTAATAGTCTTCTTAACACTTTGACCTCTGCACTGATTATAAACAATTTTTTCGCTTGTCGCCGGCTGTTTTTTGGTTTATTGGGAGATTATATATTTCAAGTTTTACTAATCTCATCGATAGTTCACACGACTCACACCACTGAGGCAAAGTGGTAAAATTAACTTTTTATTTCCATATTTTCTTAAAATTATGGACTTCCTTTAAGCTTGACATTTGTAACTTTGACATAGATTGCTAAAGAAATGCAAGTATCTGTTCTGAAGTTAAATAAAGCCCATAATATCATAACACAACAATAAATTTACGGCTCAATGGAGAAGTATTGCTTTGCTGAAATACAGTGAAGCTTATTTCATGTAAATATTAAAAATGTCTGCCCACAAATGTTTTTTTCTCAGTTCCTGATATTTATTTTTTTTTTTAAATGTGATTTTTGTCATATTAATAACATTTTGTTTGAATTTACAATTTATTAGTGTTTTTCAATCTCAATTTTTTTAAATAATTATTCAGTCTCATATTATTTGTGAAATAAAAAGAGAATATACCAAACATCAAATAATAATTCTTGATGAATATTTTGAACAAAATCTGTGGGATAACGGGCCAAATTAATAACTATTGCGACTAAAACAAACACATTTAGGGATTAAAGAAGACGTAGAAGATAAAAATATAATACAAGTTCCAAGAAACTTAATATATACCTTCTATGTTTTGCAAATAATTTCTGTAAAATTGTCAAATAGATACCTAAATGTCTAATGTGAAATTACATTACATTATAGGTTTTTTTTTCAGTGCACCTAAATGTTTTATATAATTTATATTCAGACAAATAAAAATAAACATTAGTGTACTTGTTTCTTTTTTCTTTTGATCCTTTTTGCATTTGTGGATGCAGCTATGTCATGAGATTAAAGGTGTACCTCGAAGTTTCACCGTATGAGAATTCTGGCTTCATACTGGACCTATACAGTACAAGAAATACTGTTATACTTATCAGACAAATGAAAATAAATACCCATAATAGCAGTACACTTTTCATTCACTAATGACATTCTCATATTTTCTACGGTTCTTTTCGTACTCATGTTAATGTTTTTCAATTGGAGAGTACCAACTCTAACAAACTCTTTTTTTAGACAGCAAAAGTGTTTCGTTTACCCTATTTGTGTCGGTATTTATAAGTTGAAATTTAAAGTAAGTCTATTTTGTGCAGAGGTTATATTAAATTGCTATTTCAAGTTTAAGATACAAATTTAACAAAATTTTAAGTAAAAGGTTTTGTAGATAAAGTTTTATACTTTCATATAGTTAAAGGACAGTTATCACTTAAACCCAATTAATATTTTTTGCGGTTTTTATGATCTGTCAAAACCCTAGGCGATGTCCTCAAATAAAAAAGTATAATAATTTTTAAATGAAAAGCTTTTTATTTCCAAAATTATTAATCAGCTTTTAAAAATAATTTTAAAGCATTTACCGACAGTTTCTGAATACCTTATTTCATAGAGATGATATTAATTTCAAAAATATTTCCGTAATTGTTTTTATATAGAAAAAAAATACCTTTCCTACTGTTGCCATAGTAACACTTTTTTCTTAGATTTATCACAAGTGTACCCTCAAAATGTCGGCAGCACTATAAAGAGTTGATTTAAAAATTGATGTTATTAATTGTCATTGAGGTTATCTCTAAGTACAATTCATAATACACATTTGTATCGTGTGCAAACTAAGTTCAAGGTTCATTCGTCCCTGTGGTCTATATAAAGATATATCAATGGATTATGTTACAAGTCCATGGTCGATAAGAAAATATATAATGGGTTGTATATATCACTCAATTATTTAACAATATCATTCGAAAATCACAATTCTTGTGGAGGGTAACCGATGAGTTTATCGAAAACAAATTCATGGAATGCAAATTTATCGAAAACGAGTTTATCGAAAACAAGTTCATCGAAAACAAAATTTATCGAAAACAAATTTATCGAATGACAAATTCATCGAAAAAATATTATTTTGCACATATTTGAACGGCATTCCGAGCCCATCGCTGGGTCATAACTCAAAAATTATAAGAAATACTAGAAAATCTTGATGGCTTAATTTATTTTAAAGTTGGTTTTTTTTTAATTTCTTCAGGTTTACATAGTCTTTCTTATTAAATTTGTGCACGAAGTTGACTTTTTCCTTTCAGTTATTGCTTTTTTAAAAATTTTCCTCATTTTCCTGTAATTTTAATAAATTTTAAGTTATTTTTAAATGAAATAACCCTGACTTTATTTGCGCACCTGATGTTCAGATTATCTTGCTTGAATCAAATGGCGTTATGGTCTTCTTCTTCAACTTAAATGTGGGTGTGTTGCAATAAAAATTTAAAAATTATTTAATAATAGAGATATATTTGTAGCAGAGGATTACAATATTGATCTTAGGGAAGATTCTACATTAGCAACAAGAGTGTTACTGATGTTGCAGGAGGCTGGTTTGAGACTCTAGAGTACTTGGCAGTAGGTGTGTGGATAATGTCCTGGTTGGGAGATACTTTCCTATAGAAGCAAATTCAATGGAAAACTGGCACTTGGGTGATCACCCAGAAAAAAGGAAAAATATCTTATTACAACTAGAGTACACAGCACGAAAAACAAAGAGATTTTCAAAACACTTATAAAGACAAAGGACTGGACACAATTATATAACAACATTCTAACAGCTCAAGAATGTTATTCAATGTTTCCAGAAATTACATTTAGAAAAAATAATACTTTTGATGACATAAAACAATCACAATACCTACAAAAATAAATTGGATACGCTATATACCATATTACAAGTAACACAAGCAACAGAGCTTTATGGTACTTATAAAATATTAAAAGGCAAGCATACGACAATTTTATAAGCACACACGATAACAAAATATCTACCGCTTGGAAACTGGTAAAGCTGGAATCTCGACGTTCGCAAGAGACTTCTGCGGAGGAATTCAATTCTTTTTTTGTCAAGGCAAGTTTTCCTAGAGAAAAGAATGGCTCAGATCCATCCATGCTTGTGCCACAATATGCACTTGAGAATACACTAACAAAACTTCCAGAGATTACAGAAGAGGAAACTATGGAACTTAAAAAATACCTCAAAAATAAGAAAACTAGAGACCTCTATGGTACTGAGCTACTGAAGGATGTGCACTTCAACATTTCTGCTCCGCTATGCTATGTTTTGAACCGGTGTCTGCGGGATGGAATATTTCCAAAAGAGCTGAAAAGATCCGCCGTCACCCCAATATTCAAGAAGGGTGGTACAAACAGTTGTAGTAACTACAGGCCCATCTCATCTCTGCCAGCTGTTTCAAAGATTTTGGAGAGAGTGATAAGAGAGAGCATCTTTTTGCATTTCACAGAAAATACACTTTTAATGGATATCAACATGGATATGTAAGAGGTAAATCTACAACAACTGCTATTTATCAAGTTATATCTGCAATAACAGATGCTTTTGATGGAAAAGATCACAAAATACTTATTGAAAAATTGGAAAAATGTTGTGTCCATGGTACGGCAAAACAAATTCTTGAATCATACCTAAGAGATCGTTATCAGGTGGT
>JAUIMW010001747.1:0-11853 GCA_033557785.1 Enochrus cinctus
GAGCTGTCGTTTGTTGAATGACAGGGGCCCGCCTCCTCAGCTCCCTGCCACCGACGGTTCGCAAACTGTCATGTCCATCGTCGGCTCCAAACATGCCCTGGCGCTCCCCAGGCAGTGGCTCTTTTCCATTTCTCTTACTTCTTGTCTCCATCATGATGGGTGTGCCCTATTAGTCGCCTTTTACGACAGGAAGAGCGTATCTTGGACTACTCTAATATGCACAATGAGATATGCATATTCAGAACATGGCCTCCGTGCGGTTATTATTATTATTATTATTATTATTAAGAGGTGACACCTCCTCATGAAGGCAGTAGTCGTAGGATCGTGATAAGTGACGTTAATGCCCAAGTAGGAGTTGAACAACAAGGAGACCAAAAACTGCAGCACACGCAGAGAAGTATCGAAGTATCGGTATGGTAATGTTAAAGGGATCTCACATTACGTGATAGAAAACGTTGCGACTGGATTAGTGGTCAAACCAGGATCAGAGATGTTGTTGAAGTTGTGATGAGATGCCATTGGCGATGGGCAGGACACATGGGAGCCTAGAGATAAGATCCGCGCATGAGACCGCGAGTTCAGGAAAAATCTGGGAGAGACCTGGACAAGAAAGGCACAGGACAGATTAAATTAGCGGAACTTAAAGGAAGCAGCCGATCAGCCAACTCTCTCCTTGTCGAACTAACTTATACGAGTCGTAGACGTTGTCTACATCCTTCTTACAGTTCATAGATCTAAAACTTCTATTTCAGGGTGTTAATCTCACTTTCAAGAACCTGTACGTTCTCATAGTCGATGGTATGGTTGGTGAGAGCACGAGAATCTGGTCTAAGTTTGAAATTTCTTAAAAAATGTGTGTTTCTGTCTTAATCACTAACAGCCAAATTATTTGAAGTTGAAATTTTATATTGGAGCTTTTATCATCAAGTGTGAAGGATTTTTCAATATAAAAAAATTGAAACTTTCTATTTTTGTTTAATTGCGTACATGTAATTTTAAATTTTTTATAGTGTTTCATAAGAAAAGCCTTCCTGATGCAGCGAGCAGTAAAAGTGTAAGATTCGATTCTCAAATTAAAGAAACCCCTTATGATTTTCAAAATTTTAGCAAAATCTGTTTCATAGAGAGATGTGACGGAACCAAGCAAAATTTGTTTTTTGTTCAGTTATGATACACATTCACATTTAAATCATAAAAAAAATAACTACAAAATATACAGGTACTACAGATAACACCTGCAATTCTATATAAATAGCTATTTCTCGCTCAAAAAATCATGAATATGCATGTCCGCCTTAAAGAAAGTTGGTCTTCCTTCGTTGCACTCTTGCAAACAGATGATGAACCCCAAGAACGAAATAATACGCACGCTCTTATCTGTACCGCCTTGGTTGGCGCGCGACATCAGGTTCGGCCGTTTTCCAAAACGACAGGTGTAAGTTTACATGACCGTCCGTCGATCTCGTTTCCTATATTAATTTAAATGTTTACATAGTGATATATTTTTAATTAAAGGGCAGCGAAGAAAGGAAGGGCTATTTTCTAGGAATCAATTTTAAAAAATAATCAGGAAAGGTATACTAGAATAGGTTTTTTTAAATGTCACTTCAATCTAACTGAGCAATTGTTAATTCTGACAAGATATTTACGTTCAGCTCGATGCATGAAAATGAACAGGTATTTTGGCATTTGGCGCGATACACTTTAATGACCGGTCCTTTTCCTTCACATTTACACCTGTCTTTCGACTACTCGCTGGTGACTTCGACCGATAAGTAATTGCAATCAACCAGAGCACATCTTTTTGGTGCACTGAACTGCCAACCGCAATCAAGAATCTCCAAGAATTTACCTTGCTCGCTTCATAAGTTGTAGATGTTTGGTTTTTATTTTTATTGCGTTGTTTCTTGAGTTTATTTCCTATATTTTTAGGAGCGATAATGTACGTAGGTATGTCATGTAGGCAGCAATCCCGCAACCGTGTTACATTTTCTTTTCTCGACTTAATTAAAAGGATGCCGAAACCATTACGTTAAATAAGGAAAATATTATTTTTATTACGTGGCATAAAAGTCACGCTCATGATTGTGTATTTATTATCCCACAAATTTATTGAGTCACACTTAGTTTTTATTACAAATTTGTAATGAAGATAAAATTTAATTAGTCATATTTATGCCGGTTATTAAGAGTCGTGAAAATTTTACGATTAAAGGTAAAATTCATTTTTGGTTTTTTACGCTTTCACGGAGCAAATTGAAAAATATAGTTTACCTACTTGCAATTTTAGTTGGTTTGTTTGGTGCTGAGTATCTTAAGAATGATCTTTACTTTTTACGTTGTTTATCACTTAAATAGCATACCTTCGAAATTAGTCTGCAATAATAATTAAAAGTAAAGGTATGGCAATTTAAAAAAAGTTTTCTAATGTATTATAGGTATGAAATGGATTTTCTTGCCAACCATCTCTTCGATGACTGTACACACATCTCACTCGCACCGCAGGGAGCGTAGATCCACACGTCTTTCTGCAGCACGCGCCAATATGTTTTGAAATCGAAGCAGATGTATTCTAACGACTGGTACCGCTATTCAGTTTTGATGGATATGCCACCCTGCATCGCTGCCAAATAGAGGATGGGTTGTTGATTTAATTTTGATTTGGCGCCGACAAAAGAACTCTCCTGTTGTGGATTTTGAGAAATTTAAATTGCAACCACTCTCGAATTGATTTGTCATTCCTGCAGAGTTAAATTAATCGATCACATCAGCGTTTTTAATGCACGTATCAAAAATGGTATGGTTTAAGAGCCCCATCATTAAGTTGTTAGGTATTATGATGCATTGTTTTCGTAGGAGTACACCCTTTTGATGTTGGATCGCTGTTTTTGTTATGGAAAGACGTCGGGCTTTAAAGAAGATACTAAAATGCCTGGTCTTTTTGACTGGCAAAAAAATATGGGTACATGTGGTATTACGTCAGGTCGAGTTAACGCGTGGAAAGAACCCGGTGTGAAAAGGTGGATCGCGGAATTGTGGTAAGATATCTTCCACCGTGTTACGTAACAGCTTAAATGACACCTTAAAATTTCACATAAAAAATCTGTATCACTTTACTTCGAAACCTTAAAACTTGCAATGGTGTGACAATATATTGAATTTCTTTGGGATTTTTCAGTATTTAGGTCGTTAAGCATTTTGTTGCACAGATAATAAGCAGAATTTCAGTTATTTTAACACTAAATTGGAGTTCTTTGGTGAGAAAAAAGAAATTATTCTAATAGGCTTGTCTAGAATAATATTTATTTAATCGACACCTGCCTTTGGTTTGGTAATAATAAAACTGGATCGATTTTGTTGCATTAAAACAGACTTAACGATACTATTAGCACGTGACCAAGCGTAACAAACACGTGCCTAAAACTTTGATGATTAATTACTTTTTGGGTAATTGAACACATCCTGGTTCGCCTAAAAAATTGAACTACTGATCTGTGACAATAATTTGCTAGTAAAGGAGGGAACATTCGTTGGGTTTTTTGTTTGTATTGGAAATTTCAATTGAGATCTATTGATTTTGTCCCTTTCTATTAATTCACTTTCTTGAAAAGTGTACTTTTACTTTCTTGAAAAAGGACATACAATAAAAATTGAAGAAGAATATTGGCACAAAGGGTGGCTTCCTTGAAATTATAATAAAATGAAATTTCCCGCATTTACGTTCTAGCAAAGAAATTGGCAACTGTTTTATTATATTAAAATTTAAGACCTGAAGAAGCTCAGGTTTTAAATATATTGTAAAATAAAAATATTAATTTAATTAAAATAATTTGTTTCTTAAAGCTATTATATTTGTTTCACTATGTATTTAATTTAAATAATCATTTCAAAAAACAGTTGTTGCATTTTATATATTAATTTTTTGTTGTATTAGTTTTATAAAGAAACACATATCTTACTCATTCGTTATAATTATGAAATAAAATCAATTAAGCACAAAAAAAAATCTTTTCGCTGGGCAAGTAATTATAGCGTGAATATTCGCATAGTTTTGTAAAAAAAAGATTGTCGTGTAAGATGTGTGCAAATAAAACAACAAGAGATTAGAGAAGAGAAATTTTTCACAGAAGAAAAAAAGTTTTTAATTTCTAGATTTGCTTGTCAATATTTCCTTTTATAATTAAGAACTAAATAAGATGAAAAGGCTCTCATTGAGTTAGATAAGCTTTTTTAAGCCCAGCTGGCAGTTGCCTTGTAAGGAAAGCCGTTGTAAAGATAAACGGTCACCAGATGCAATGCTGTAAACTGAAAAACACGAAAATGATATCATTGGAGATCGATGCACTTCAAGGATAGATACAGGACCTGAATGTAGAAAACAAACTATAATTATAAATTAAAAATTATCTGAGGCCTAAAACAATTCACTCAGATTCAGAAGAAGGACCACCAATAAGCACAGGAAGACTTGGTTTTCTCTAAGCTTGAACACCTGAAAGGTAGAAGTGTTGAATCCACTATAGAAATATGTACGGTGGTAATAAAAAAACCGAAACTGTTTACATTCATTGAAATATTTTCCGAACTACAACCTACAAAATATGTGTATGTGGAGATTTTAACTTGGAGCTTAACAACAGTGACCAATATGTACATGGCTTTAAAGACTTAAGGAGAGCAAACAATTTTATATCGACAATAAAAACAAACACTAGGATCACCGATTTTTCGAATTGATAATATTCTTTTGAACAACAGCTACGTGGAGACCAAAACTTATGACGTAGGATTATCGAATCACAATATTCAAGGTTAAATATTTTTGATTGAAAAATTAATTTAAAAAATCAAAAATCTAATAAATCAACCTTAGCTATCAATTATGGTCGTGACCATCATCAGGGGATATATAATAAATATAAATTTTTTTTTACCTTTGGTCGTGGTTCGAACGATGATTCATTTCAATACCTGTGCAAGAAAAAATTTTTATGATAAAGATAAGAGGATGTAGTACTTGAACTAAACAGTAAGAGATAATCAGTAAATAAGAGATGAAAGATAGCGATGTTTAATATTCCGGTGATTTCATTGGATTGACGGCGGTTATTGGAAAAAAGCGCTCGCTTCTTCCAGAATTTAAAAGTAGTGAAATACCGATGGTGGATATAGAGGAGGTAGGTCAACAATTATGTTCTAAGTGGGCAGATCTGAGGCAGGGTGTACCACAGGAATCAATTCTTGATTCATACTTATTTCTGATCTACGTAAATGATAATCTCACAAGTCTACACCACAACATACCTACATGCAAATAACACAACCCTAGCAATGGATGAAGTGAAAAATGATGAATTAAAAAATAAAATCAGCGAACATCTTGGATAACTGCAATTATGGTTTCATGATCTTCAACTCATTACAATTAAAACAAATATATTTAACTACAGCTAAAAACTTACAGAGAGTCTTCATCTCAATGTTGGAAATGAGGTGATCGTATCAATTATGGATACTAAGTTCCTGAGGGTCCATGTCGATAGTTTTTTGGGATGGAAGATGCATAGAGTATATAGCATCAAAATTAAGTTCATTTTCTTTTGTGCTGCGTACCGTGGCTGATGACATGAGCATTGCAAATGTTTTGCATATATCATAGGGTATGTTGTTCTGGGAGGCACGGCATCAACAGAGTTGAAGAGAATATTGATTTTAGAGAAAAGATGCATCAGGGGCATTTTTGGAAGAAAGAGACCTGACTCATGTAAAAAATACCTGACCTCACTCATCTTGGTTCCATTCTGAATCAGTATCACTTTCAGGCAGTGAAAATCTGGAACCAGAGAGTACTAGAAACGTCAGCATTTTATTTTTCAATGCTGACGCTTCGCTATTTATGGAGAGTATTTTCTTATGGTTTTTATATAGACTGTACTAGACCATTATTTAACAGACTTTTGTTAGCTCCACGAGTCTCCTGCAATAAAGTTTTTACTCATGAAATTAATATAAATAATAATATTCCATACATCGATATTACACAACATTGAAAATATTTGCTCATGTAGAGCCAAGCACCAATAAATTCTCTGTTTAATTAGCTCTAGACAACCACGTCTCATTTGGCAGTACGAAAATATCAAACTGAAAAGGTATGTAATCAGATAGAGATCCCGAGTCAGCGGGAGCACCTCGTCACCTCCGTGTTCGGCGACCTGCATCCAGCATCTCTCTAGCGGTTCCGTCAGATCTCACTGGCCAGACGGAGGACGATGAAAAATATGCAAATAAATTGCTACTTAGCGTTTAACGCGCTGTAAACCAGTCAAAACTTCGACAGACACTCAAATTTTGAGTGAATAAATCGTGGTTTATTGGAAAAACGTGCAATAAAACGAAATACCGATATCTAAACACAAGATAACATCGCATGAGTCGCATTTTTTGGTTACGCATTTTTAATTATCTATTCAAATTATGCACGTTTTTGAGATTTTAATATTTTCTGTTTATAAATTTAACCGTGTTTAACAAGTGTTTGCGTTATTTTAAGAATGTTTTGTATTATTTATTACGGAAAAGAAATGTTTTTACATGATGGAAGTTTCAAGTAAATCTCCTAAGAATTTCATCGGAAAATTCGGTTCTCATTGACATTTGATACTCTTGTTCCTGCAATCGTCAGAAGATAAATCCGCATGACATTTTTTGCGTGGGACAGCACCCTCACCTTTATTTTATTGCAAGGGTTGACTATTTAGAAACAAAGGTTAAACGTCCTGTCAAAGGACATTCGATATCTCCGGGAAACCTTCCGAACATGATGTTTACAACCTGTTGATTCGTCTCGGACGATCTGTTAAATACTCAAGCGATTTCCGGAGACAATGAAAAACAAAACTGAAGCGACCTGCTGTACTTATCGATATGCCACGCCAGTTTAAATAATGTTAAAAGCGCGGGTGTTACATTCTCAATGGATGTAAGCTGTCACGAAAGACGGCTCTTGAAGTAGCTTATAAATACGATTTATAACTCTTCTGTAACGGAACGACTGGGAAGTCATCTGATACGTTGATGTTGCTCAAGATTCAATTTTATTAGCTTTAAAATAAGTATATATGTTTCCGGTAAGTCAGTCGGTATTGAATTTAATACCTCATTATGTCTTCTTAAATTTTGTTGATCCGCTTCCAGTGAAATATTGCTGTGCCACCAAAGCTGCTGTATAAACATATGACAGGTCGACGACGTTACAGTTTAATCTTGAAAGTATTACTAGAGGGTCACATAATACCTAATTCAATAATAAATTTGACAACTTTACTTTGCATATATAATAACTTCCACTTATCAACCTTCCACGACGTCATAATTCTGCCCGTATTATTTTCTCTATATAATATGATTTTTTGAAGGTACGTCAGCACAATTGTTGTTTCTACCTTCATCTAAAAGTGCATTTAACACATATTAAAGTTATTTTATTATAATCGTAAGCCTTGGAATAATTCAAACATAAATTTACCATGCGAGTGTATCGTCGATCGCAAACGCATCAATATTAAAAAGAGAAAAACTGTGTAACTTCCGCAAGGGCCCAAGGGGGCAAATAATGCGCCGTGGCTCGTGACTACCGTATGACGGACGGCCCAAGATGAGTGTCATACATATTCATGTGATCGAAGTGCTTACAAAAACGATCGGTCGTTTCTCATAACTTGATACAGAAATTAAGTCTTCGGCGTGTTGTTTTTCGGAAACTACCAATTAGTGATTTTCCGCTACCATTTTACCAATAATTTGCATGAATGGATAACGGAATTTCGTGTTTTGGGTCGTCACTCAAATTGATACTTAAGGAAAATATTTCGTGGGTTTCACCTTGAAAAAAATTCGCGTGAACGCGTATTTTTCCGTTTGTGACTTTTTTTTTCGTAAAGTGGCACGTGTAAAACTTTTAATTTATAAAGGCGATACGCATGTTTGCACGATTAATTTTATGTGCTTATTTTAAAGCTCCTCTTAGTTTAATTGGGCTGGCGGAGAAAGGCAAGAGGAGCAATAAAATTTTTGCGAGAGATTTACTATGAGAATCAATATAAACGAGGCCATAGACTTAAACTATAGAATTTATGTGACGACCTTGTAAAATTTAAGGACTTCTTTTTGCGTTTATGCCGCAGTGCCTCAAAGGTGGTCCGGTTTGACAGAAAGATGTGCCTTTGCTATGTTTTACAACGTTTGATTTTTGTCTCGTTAGTGGTTAAACAAACCTCAACACAAACTTAAACAGATCCCAAAATCGATAAGAGATACTACTGTTTCGCAATCTTAGATCAAAATCGAACGTTTCTAGTCCAAATATTTGATAATTAGGATATATTGATGTCGAAAAGACAGGTGATGGCGATTACTTAGTGTGTGATGCAGCGCCACGCCTGCAACTAGTGATTTCTTTCCATTTAAGTGGTGGAATCAAATTCAAAATAAAATAATTCAAGCTCTTTTCTGTTAAGTTTTCTCGTGCGGCTAATTAGTAGATCAATTAATAAAGATATAAAAAACTTGACTAACTACAGCTGGATGGGAATCAAGCCATTTAATAGAGTTAAAAATTCATAACCGACCATAAAATATCTTAACGACACATTAAAAGTGGCGCTGTCTTTATTAAATTTAATATAGAATGTGGATTAAGAGGTAACGCGACATTTTCTTTTATTGTACCTGTTAATTACAAATTTATATAGGAAAATTTTCTTCGGACTGAAGTAATAATTATTATTTTCTGGATTGTGCTGCTGCTTAATATATTATACGCGTCTTTAATAATAATAAATAATTCACTAAAAGACATTACATTCTTTGGAATGTTTACATTTTACATTCATGTATAGAGGCCTAAAAAATATCCTCCCGTCACCGAAGAGGAGATCGGCAGGATCAACTACTTTGTTTTTGATTCAAATTGACAGAGAGAATCAATCTCTCTATTAAAAAATATACTTACTGATCAAACGGATATTTGTATTAAATGTGTTGGCTTGAAACGTTGTGTGATACTTTTCAGTAAGTAATTGATTATGCCGTAAAAGAATAAATCTAGAATTCCGAGAACTATAACTTCAAACAGTTCGACAGACGTTATAAAAAGCGATCACTAAAGCCGATAATAACCCAAGTGTATCTTTCAGCGGGTCCTTTCCCTTTCATATATCTGATCGAGAACTTGAAAGGACGATGTTAATCTGAAATATCTGTTACCGTTCATGCGATATACCATCCCTTTGTAACGCGACCTTTCAACTATTAAATTCCTTCAAGTTTTCGACCCAAAACTACAACAATGACAGACATATTTGGGATACTTCTTTTTTGATATTTTGTAATTTGGGTTAAATTAGGTAAAATTCAATTGATATGTCGCAACGATAAGGTGTTCGGTAGCAGTTAGGTACCTTCGAGTTAACGACAAAAGAATTTTTCTGCTTGTGGATTTTAAATCAACCTTCATCAGGGAGTTTGATACAAGTTTTATCAGACAGAATTCGTGATTAAAATTTTTTTTGATCGAATTTTCGATAAACGTTACTTAATTATTAGACACCCTTTGTGAAAGAATTTACATATTTTAAGAAAAATTTCAGGCGAGAAGAACAGAAATTAGAAAGCCCGGTAAAAAAGGCTTTAAACACGTCCTAAATTCCTACCAAGTTTAACAGATATCAATTAGCGAAAAGGAGATTTAAACCATCAAAATAAAATGAGCGAATCGAATGAATTGGTCCGGAGGCACCAGTGACTGCTTCTTTTACACCATTAAATGAAACAATTAGCCATTCCCGAGAACGGTTCTTCTTAAGAAAAGGTTGTAAATTTTATTGTATTACACTAACTCGCAGTAACTTAATTGTTTTTTGGGAGTTTAATTGATTCGAGTTCTTTAACTGCTGTTTTGTGTACTTGCTGGAATTTTAAGTATACCACCTTTGTTGTCGTACGCTACCTACCAGATTCGAATGTACTTTTTGAAGGTAACGTTAAAATATGAAGTGTTTCTTGTGCAAGAAATACCTGTAAGTTGTTAATTAATAAATGAAAACAAATTGTTCTTGTAAGCAAGATATAAATTTGTAAGTTTCTATACCAAAAAAGGCAATCTACGCCGAAAGGTAAAAATGCATGAATAAATACCGAGATGGTCGATTTAAATATTCAATTTTCATTCTCATTTCGGCATAATTGGAAACATGATACATTTCTTGATGGACATGATGTAACAGAATAAGAATTCCCCTCACAGCTTATAACTAAAGTAAACATACATGCTGAATGCATGAACTAAATAGTTGATGTTTTAATTAATGAACTTCATCATGTCGTTCTTAATTCTAATTTTAAAAGACTGTTACTTAAAAATTATTGATTGCATCCGCACCTATTGTAGTTCACTTCCTTGTGTGAATAAATTGATTTAGCCACGGTAATTTAATTATCTATGTGAAATAATGTTATAAAGTCTATTGGTTTCGAAATAACTGCCTCAGTCATTGCTTCTACTAGCTTTCAAAACGATTTTTGTGTCTCTATATAGATTATTAATACAGTAGTTTTTTATAACTAAACACAAAACAAAGATGCTTGTTGCAAAGCAGACATATGTCTTTAGCCTAAGAACAAAGAAAGGTTTTTGCCGTCGAACGTCGTCTATGTACAATTTTATTTTTAACACACGTCTATGTTACATAAAACTTCTATCACGGGATATCTTCTGATAATTCTCACATGTGCTCATATACGGATTGTTCTCAAACTAACAGCGAAAATTTTCGGGATGTTCTGGAATCTATTCCCTGGCACATCTTTTACGGTTTTTGTAACATAGACGATAAGGTTGCATTTCTTTATGAAGTGATTTCTACAATTTTCGATATTTATGCTCCACTTAAGTGAAGACGAATCAGAAAACCCCGTTGTCCTTGGATAATGCCAAATATTAAGCTTATGATCAGTTTAAGGGACAAAGCTTAAAAGAAATGTAAAAAAATTGGTGGATTCGGTGCCTAGGAATACTACAGGTCGCTTCGTAACTTTGGTTGCGGGCTCGCTTCGTCGAGAGAAACGGGCATATTTTGACCAACTAAGTTTCTGCCATCGTGGTGATAATGGGCGCTTGTGAAGAGAGTTTAATAAATTGAGAAATGCGCCTTCAAGGAGACTTCCTCAGAATTTGTGTGATGCCAACGCTCTAAATAACCACTTTGTTTCCAATCCTGCGGTTTTAGGAGGTACTACCAACAAATTGATTGATTATTATTCAACACATACTGTCAGGGATTTTGCCAATAAATTTTCATTTAGTCTGTTTACGGTGGAGCAGGTGGAGACTGTGGTGAATAGGATTAAGTGTAATGCAGCTGGGCTGATTTCTATATCTATAAAAATGATCAGACTATGTTGTCCAGCTATTTCAAAGCCTCTAAGTAATAATATAAATTCTTGTTTATTGGAAGGATTTTTTCCGGGTACTTGGAAGGAGGCATGCATTATATCACTCCCGAAGTCAAATAGCTGTGAAGGCCCAGGGGATGTAAGACCGATAAGTATACTACCCATTTTGTCGAAGGTACTGGAAAGAGTGGTTGACTCGCAGATTCGTGGCCATCTTGAAAGTTTCGATATTCTTCTTCAGGTGCAGTCTAGCTTTAGGCCGAACCATGGTTGTGCTACAGCTTTATCAGCGATTGTAGATGATATAACTCAATCACTTAATTCTGGATTAAACACGGCTCTTATTCTTTTAGACTTTTCTAAGGCATTCGACAATGTCAACCACCAATTGCTTTT